>JARGYV010098726.1:0-16673 GCA_029532675.1 Ornithodoros moubata
ACGCGAAAAGTTTGGTTCCTTGTGGCGGAGTTCATAAACCGAGGGAATTCATAAATCGAGGGTTCATAAAACGAGGGTTGACTGTATATATAAAACGAACGCTGTTTATTGGTGGATTGAAATCTCTTTTAACTACTACGACGTATACATCTGTGGTCGTTTTGTTAAGAACTGTGCTGTGCATACGGCATACTGTATATACTCTGAAAAGCATCCAGTTGGACTTCTCTTTGCGTTATATCTCAACACTACCGAGGCTGGCCACAGAAAATGGCGTACACAGTTTTTGCATGCATCATCTCTCCTATCTATACTCCTATCCTGTCCTTACACAATAATAATTATTTGTTTTGCACCTGTTTCATTCAAAACAAAACACTTCCTTTGGATGGACACTCGTTTACTGCTTCCTTCCAAGGGCCGGTGCTGTTTTGCATGAGGAGATCGCTACAGACCAGTTTCACCCTTCGCATAGGAGATGAGGAGGAAAGAAAGTGACGCAGTGTTACGCGAATGTGCTTGCGTTTC
This sequence comes from Ornithodoros moubata, assembly GCA_029532675.1. Taxonomy (NCBI): domain Eukaryota; kingdom Metazoa; phylum Arthropoda; class Arachnida; order Ixodida; family Argasidae; genus Ornithodoros; species Ornithodoros moubata. Next base: position 529 of record JARGYV010098726.1, read on the forward strand.
GGCCTCATTGTGGAAGAGTTCCGTTACCTCTATTGCATACTTTGTCCACGATACCCAGCCGTACAGGAAGCAGGAAGCCTTCCTTACATATACTGGCAGCTGTCTCTATTTACAAAACGAGCCCTTGCTATTCCCAGTAGCTTAACATTATTACCCGAGGCCGGATTTTTAGGCAAGGGAAAAGGCCGGTTTTTGGTGCCTACAAAAGTATCGATTTAGGCACTTTAAATTGCGTTAGAGACACAACAAATTAAACGATTTATTTCACATTTGAGCTAAACTTCGGAATACTGAATCACGTTTTCTACATTTAGTATGCCAAGCGAGTGGCGAAAGCCCAAAACTAAATGGGCGAAGGCCGCTTCCATCCACCACCAAGGCCGCACTATGTTGATCTCGCACTCCAGCTGTGGGGGAGGGTGGAAGCTTGGACTTGTTGTCCAAGTCCACATGTTCAGCAACTTGGATGTTTCAAAGTCTTATTTGTCACTTTTGTTTTACGTAATGTGTATTTTATGTTATAATTATCTGGTCCTAGGACCTGATAATTACAACAATCTGCCAAATAATTTGATTATTTTCAAGAAAAATCTACGGATTTTTTACAAGTCTCCTTGTCTCTTCAGGTGGTGCGGAGTCATCACCCCCTTCTCCCCCTCGGTATGCCCCAGGCGCTCGCCACTGTTGAGTGGGGACCGTCGCATTTCATTATGCTAATCCTATGTGATGAAAATACATACAATTAGAGGTAGCCGGCGCACTATTCCGTGCAGCCACCCTCCTCATATTTTTCTTTAACCCCCCCCACACACACACACATACAATTAGAAGAAAGCGATTCTAGGCTATTTTCGACCAAAATGTGTTTTAGGCACTGACGTTGAAATAGGCATTTACAGGCGCTATAACACCTACACCAATAGGTTCTATAAGTCCCAATTCGTGCTCCTGCATTGAAAACGTGGTATTAGAACCACATAAGCAAATAGGTATTCGCCTAGAAATCCATCCTTTAATTATTATAGAAGAATAAAGGGCGTTGATAAAGCTTCTTTTCTTCAAATGACTTTCAACTAAGTCACAGTAATATTCTTCTCAGCCTGTACTTACTCGTAATGGGGTGGGGTATGGTATTAGAAGCAGCGAAGCACCAGACATCACCATCAGTCTTCTTCAGATATTTTTATTCTTTTCAGCTGCTGACAGAAACTATTACTGTTTAGCTTGTTGCTTGTGTTATGTTGTGTGCACTTGTTTTGTGGAATTCGTTTCCACGCCAAAATGTCTGGATTTCTTTTTTCACGGATATAATTGACATGTTTTTAGAACCCAAATTTTCTCGGATCACATGCGACATAAGAATCGAGATGTATATCGTTGTGGGGTTCATTTAAAGCATATGAATCATTTCGCACATGGACCAATCGTGACTGGAAACACCACGGCCACTTCATTTTTGCCTCAGTATTTTGTTTCGCTTTTTTCTTCCTGCTGGGAAAGTGCAAAGTTGCAATTTTCTTATTTGCTAGGTTAAAACAACAGCCATCGGCTCTGTACGCGGATAGCTAGTGCACCGTTGAGAAGTGATATTGATGAGGGTGATCATAAAGAAACAAAGATATTTTGGTCTCAGTTCACACTGAGGAACATATTCCTGTGATGTAGAACCTGATGCGCGGTCAACGTCATTTGCCAATAAGCGGGTTTTCCTTTGGAACGCTACAAATCACCGAACACTATACTGCTGTTCTCCCGTTGGCGCCTATGTGTGCAACCACAGTTCCCATACGGCGTAGTTCTGGAGTTGTATAGTCGGGGCAGTTGTATCATGACTATCTATCGTAATTCACCATATCGACATTGGTGTCCAGAGATCGTAGGTCAAGGAAAACTGACCAGTCCAACCGCAAGTTTTCTTCTTCTTCTCTCTCTCTGTGTGCGTGTGTGTTTTTTTTTGTTTTTTTTTTTCAGTTGCATACAGAATCCGACCTGTTAAAATCACCTGAATTCACCTGAATTCACGAATGCTTTTCAGAGAAACGAAATCCTCTTCTACTCAAAAGAAAAAAGAAAGAAAAAAGATGAATGTCGTTCTGTGTGGGTAACATACAGCGATGGTGCTACGGCATTCGCCGTGTTCAGGCAAGATACTGCCACGTTTGCGTGTGGAGAGGGGAGACTAAAGGGTGCAGGATTCTCTTGATGGGAGGATAAATAGGCTACACCAGGAGCGATGAAACACCCACCCATTATAGAGAAGGAGAGGAAGAAAAGTAGAAACGTAGAAAAGTAGAAAGAAGCTCGAAGCTTCGTGCCGCCGTCGCGGAATCCCCTTCACTCTCGCATCCATTCTCATTTGGGAGGGCACACTTAGAGCACTGTGAAAAAGATATCAAAAGATCTGTGTACCGCTTCATAACAGCAACAACCCGTTTATAATTTTCTCATAACCATGCTAAGGCGTGGCAAAACGCCGTCCTGGCTAATGGCAAGGAAGGAGAAGGTAGAAGAAGAGGAAGAAGAAGAAAAAAGGCGTGCATGTCCGCGATCTTGCTACTAGCTGGCCTTTCCTGTATGACGACTGAGTATTACTGTTATTTTTACTGTCCTCTGTTTATGATCACTGGACTGTTACTATTTTCCCACAGCGCCTGTGCCCTTGAGAGACCTCATCAAGGCCAGTAGTGCTGGATGTCGTAGTGTGCTCGACCATTCATCACGAACCTTCATAACGTTTAAAAGATGTTCGTTCAGCCTGTTCATGGCACCTCCCACTGTCTAGCGGCTCGACGTAAAGCGCCTGCAGATAACCATGTTCTGTCCTGTGTCCTCTCGGATATCGCATACACTTCAGTCGGGCAAGTCAGTGATTTCTACCTTAAATATATAGGAAAGTGGCACCCGGAGGAACATGTTGAAGCCGGCGAATCCCTGACTCCAAGGGTCGTGGGAATTTCGAGGGGGGACAATAGGAGCAGCTGATGTCTATTGATGCAGGGAACGAGTCTTGTATCTCTCCATTCAACCACGTGCTTTGTGCCTTCTGACCTTGTGTGGGCTACAAGAAGTCTTTTGCTTTTGACGCTGTGAAGCAATTCTTCTTAGAAGATCTTCTTCAATATACTGGCGGTCGTGGCTCCAGGTGAAGATGGCACTTAGCCAACGAGGCGATTGGCCAGGGTGGAATCCAACAGTCACATGAGCCCTTCAGGCCAATCAGCAGGAAAGTTAATGGGTAGCCATAAAATAATGCATAATATCGTGCACCACTAGTACGATGGTATAAAAAAAGAACCCAGTGGTGGGATGGCGCCTGGTGCACATGGTAGTGGTGTTGCCAGGTGTATATGGCGTTTCGCAATCAGACGATCTGCAGTGTCTGCAGAGAGCCACAACATAGCGGTGCAACTCTAGTAAGATGATGAGGGACAAGTAGCCAGTGGTGGTGGCTCCAAATGATTTGATAAGTTTCCAGCGGTCAAATGGTGTCCTGTGTTCCGGAGAACATGAACAAGTAGGCGATTGCAACTGGAGTGATAGAGAGCATTGTCCAAAAGAAAATCCTCCACGAACTCAGGGATGCCACAATAAGAGCACATTGGGGATGGGTCGAAACTGACGTCGTGGAGATATGAGGTACTTCGGCTTCTTCATTTTCATGTATTTCGCTCTGTCTTGGCACTTATTAAAGTGTTATTATGAGGTGGTAGAAATTCAGGAACCAATTATTTACATTCTAACACACCAACTCAACCTGCTGAATCGTCAACCGGCACTGGCATAACCGGTAAGTGTTCCGTGGGTCTGCAGGGAGTCGTGCGAATTCTTGTTCAGAACCAAGAAGTGGTAAAGGATTGGAGGAATGGGTGGAAGTTCTGGAAACCCTAGTACAGTGCCATCGTAGGGTGCTTGAATGATTCCTGCCTCTGTTTTTAGAAAACGTTGGTCGACACCTCCGGTGGCCGCACTAAGTACGATGCGCTGCCCAGATGTTTTACCATCACATCTGGACAATTTATGCATGTAGACTGGGTGGTGTTTCCCAACAGCTCAGAGGTGAAGCTCTTCCTCCAAGTGCTTCGACTGCTACCAGTCAGCCAGTTCGGGTGAAAGTTGTGGCTGAATACGATCCAGAACCGTGATTCAGAGGCGTCCGAACAGCAAACCGGCAGGTGACTTCCCTGTTGAGGAATGCTGTTTGTATAGGAATCTTGGTACGCGGAAAAGTACAGAGCAACACACAATTTTTGCAGCACCTATTTCGTTTTCCGCAACCATTCGTTCAGGTCGACTATTGGAAGGAGGATGTTATGGAGCGGAAATGATGTTTCTGATACATTCTTCCTGCAGATAATCTGCATTTCCCACGAATTGAGGTTCCGTGTGTTATCGGTGACGTTAAGTCGTGGCAAACCGAAGGTATCGGAAATAGAACGAATTACGTTTATTACGGCGCTGGACGCCGTCTTCCTCATAGACTTGACCTCGCCCCATTTGTTGTGTATAGGCGGCGGCTACAACGATTGATAGTTGATGTCATCAATAGCGTCTGCAAAGTCCATGTGCAGAACGTCCCAAGGGTTGCCCGGACGGTTCGAGAGAGGAATATCAGCCTTGCGAGGAGGCGCAGCGTGACACTGATATGTATAGCGCAAACGGGCAACTTTGTTCAAATTTAGCCACCAGAAATGGCTTCTGGCAGAGCACCTGATGGCGGGCGCGCCAAGATGGTTTGCATGCAGCAATTTTATAGCTGCTGTACATGCCCGTTCTGAAAGAGCCACGTGAGAACCTCACAATACACAATCATGTTGCGTTGACAGTTGTGTTCGATGGCTCCTGAAGGGCTTGCAGTAGTCGTCGCCCTTCCATGTGTCTGCCGATCCTGACCGTAATGTTTTGTATAAAGCCGCCAGAACAGGATCAGCTACTGTTTCGTTAGCTAACTGTTCCGCTGTCAGCCGTACAATATGAGCGGCTTCCGAAAGCAGAACGTCACAGAGTGGTTGAGGTCCATTTACGAGTCTCGTACCTGAGCAGCAGTTGGTATGCGACTCAGTGTGGCAGCATTTTGTGTCGGGCTTGAATATTCAGGACCGCGCTCCGCGTCGGTGTGAGGTAGTAGACACACTTGCGCAGGATCATCATTATTGCTTGTCGTTGTTTGCTCGCTGTTTTCCGAGGGAACACATCATAAATTTCTAGAGTAAAAGACAAAGTAAAATAAATAAGAGAGTCACCGAAATAGAAACTACACGAATAGAAATGCGTCGGACAGTAAAGCGTCGTGGTGGTGGCGGTGCCGTGTGTATATGGCGCTTAGCCAATGGGGCAGTTAGGCCAGGATCGTGCTCAGGAGGTCAATGCATCCAGTCAGGAGGTATCAATCAGTACGAGAGTCGGCAGGTAGCCACAATATAGCCGTGTAAGACTAGTAAGATGGTGAGGGAGAAGCAGCCAGTGGTGGTGGCACCAAATCATTTGATGACATGTTTTCAGTGATCAATTTGAGTCCTGCGTTCCGGCAAACTTCAGCAAGGCCTGACTGCACTTGAGTTTACTGGTATGATGATGCTCTGTACTTTTTATGATAATATCACGCAAAGTACAGAGAAAGTCTCCTTGGAAGGCAAGGTGCTCTGAGAACGTGGTTGAACACACACGCGCAAGCACAGACGATCCCAGACACGTGTGAGCACACATACACATAACGAAAGAAAAATAGAAGAAAAAGTACATGCAAGCGAGAATATTGTCTACTATAACGTTGTAACACGATTTGCATTGGTCCTAGATGTTGCCACTCACCGACACCGACCACGTACCGACGGAGAGCGACCGTGAAATGCTAAGCTCATAAGTGAACGTTTCGCGAAGCTTCATGTACTAGCCCACATGTTGCTGTTGGTTCTTCTAAATTATTCTGTGTAAGCCACGGGACGGGCATTCGAAGGGTTCCCCTCGCTGTTGCACTTATGTCAAATACTCAATGAAGTCAGCGCCAGCTGGTCATTACGTTGACCTGTGTACTTTATCGGTCACGATACTTCACCACTCTAAGGAGGCTATTAATATCCTAAACATGAGCTGAACTGTACTGATGTAATAATACTAATTGGTGGGTTTACGTCGCGAGACAGCTGTGACCATGAGCGGCGCCACAGGGTAGGAATGCGCATAATCTAGACCACCTGGGGATGTTTTGACTTGCGCCGGAAATCTCCGACACACGGTGCTAATAACAATGTTTACCTCTCCCACATTGATCGAACCACAGCGAGCGCGAGCGATCAGCGGTGCCGAGGGCTGATGTAATTCCGACGGTAAAGGCAGCTACGTGGGACGATATGTTTAACAGCAGACGTCGTGGGCGTCTTTTTGGCATGACCCGTCGTTGTCGGAGTGGTTACGTTGTTCCGTTTTTTATCCAACATTCAGTATTTTTGGCGATGCCCCAGTGAAATAGAAAAGAATATTTTCGAGGCAAAAACAGCTTCCAATCAAAACATTGATTAAACAGGGAACATGAATCAACGTTACCCGATGACGCGTTTTGGTGAAGCCGTCTGCGACCGGGCTACAAATCCTTTATTCTGTATTCCGTGCATTTCGGCTACGTGAACTGGAAAGTGATTACAATTGCGCGTTCAGAAACCCGAAGTATATGCTTTGGAGAAGAAAATATACGCAGACAAATATTTTTGCAGCGAAACGCTAAGTGGCTGGGAATCAAAATAAACCGGGACTGTTTGCTTCTTCTTCTTTTTTTTTTGTGTGTGTGTTTTTGTCCCTCTTTTTGTTTTTTGTTCTGTTCTAAGGCATTATAGGTGCTAATAAGTTTTGAGTGCCAATAATTGTTTCCGTTAATAAAATGTTCTTGAACGTTGACAGCTCATAATTCTAACTGAGGGTGCGAACTAAATCCCGATCCACTTCTTACGACGTCACCCACGCGCCTGCACACCTGTCCCCAACAATGCTTCATGGTTGACTAGCGCTTGGCGGGTTGGACGTCGTCAAGCCTTAGTAAACAAGCGTCGGTACAACTTCTTGGTAACGGCGTTTCGTGGAACTAAACGTTACATGCAGACAATGGAACCTCCCATTACCTTTTAACATCTGCGAACTTCTTACGAAAGCAAGCGAGACCAATTTCTATTCAAGGGCATCTACGTTGATATGTGGGCGGAGGATGGTACATAAACGCATAAGTGCGCAAACAAAAACAGGCGGTGCCGCGAAGGTGGCATCTCATCACAGTTAGTGTTCGCGAAGGCTTATCCATTATGCGGTGAAAGGTTTAGTCGGAGCCGTTCGGGCGTTTTGACGGACAAGCCGCTTCTTGTCAGGTGCGAATTTCCCGCACCTACATATACAACTTAATCGTTCTCGGGAAACCTTGTAATGTTGCATCTTGATTGCGTATGGTAACCTGTCATAAGGTAACATACTTTCTCGTTTGTCATATACGCTGTGCTGTTGGTCGTGTGTATAAGGTGCGGAATGTGCATCATACGAAGCTTATTCAATATGCTGAGGTTGGTGGCGTCTTTAGATCGTTGAACAGAAGCGCGTGAACTTTGGAGGAGCTTGTGCAGTGTTTAGACACCAAAGTTCAAGGTGAAATTGGAACTTGAAACAGTGCAGCACGGCATTATCCCGAATCGCTCAATAAGTTGTTTGTCTTCCATGAGCGTCAGAACAGGTTGACGTAGAGTTGTGAATACTGTCGTGTTAAGCCCTGAGGAAGGAGTGATGCATCGTTCCACCGGCAAACCAAGAACACACACTTGTACTGCCCCAGTAACGTGGTATCAAGGTTGCGCACGTGATTGCAGAATACGGAATAAGCGTGACACTCCTAGCAGCACAATGTACTGAAAGTCAGGTGCAACAGTGGTGGCCGTCAGGTCTCTTATCTGTTTGTTGCTGCGTCTTTGTCATGCTTCCAAGTACCAAAGCAACCTTGATCAATCCGACCACCCCTAATGCACCCAACTTTCCGTACATCGTGCTGCCTGGGACCATATCATATCAGCCCGCTGCAGCTGGTATCACAACAATATGTGTAAATGCTGATTTTCGTTCACAAACTCAGATACCACTGTAGTATCAGCTGGTCACTGGCAGGCTGACCCAAACTGTGGCCTTTCACGGACATACATAATGACAGTTTAATGGAGGACTTATTCAGGGATGCTCCTCCGCAACATATGGGTTTCCGCGAATACACGACTGGCAAAAATACGTTCGGCATTGACATTGCAAAACAATGCGCTATTGACATCGTATTACCTTGAAGAAAGACAGCATCGTGTACTTAACAATGGCAGTCCCGTATTGACACAGACAGGATACAAATGAGAGAGACTCTGTTAAAACACAGCTCGGTACCCAAGGCCAAGGAGGACCATCAGTAGGACATATACTTCCCGTACAAGAAAACGACGATATTGGCACTTAACTGTAGTAGCAGACTAGATTGTCCAGTTCTCGCCTTATAAATCGAGAACGATCTGAACGAACGTGTGGCGCACAGTAAGCAGACGCTCATACACAACACACACATACAAAAGGGGGGAGTTGGCCATTGTTGTGGAACGGCAAGTTAGTCAGTTCTTCGCTGTGTGTTACTAAATGCGCGATTGCAAATTTTTGATAGATAGGTAGAGGATTTTAACATTTTTGTTTTATGTTGTTGAATCATTGAAATGTTGTGTAAGATTTGCCATGTGCAGAAGATGAACCTATAATTTTGGCGGAGAGGGGGATCGACTTCAATCTGTGCGTCAGCTTTGACTGATTTGACGGAAGGATATAAGTTCAAAAGAATGGTAAAATACACAGGTATGACTCACTGTATCACAAACCTGTAGCATTTAGCAAGGCAACCATTGTTATCTTCTACTCTAATTCGAGCAAAATGGAGCAGAGAGTATGTGGATCTATAATGTTGAAATGTTGATGTCGATGTGCTTATTACAAAGTGGTCATTGATTTCTTTAATGGAGTAGAGACGCCTTGAGACGTCTGTGTAACACGCAGTCAGACTGGTTAGATGATGTAGAGGGACCCCTTTCCAAGGGTAATGACAGAGAAGAAGAGGCGGAACATGGTCTGTTTAAAAGAAAAGCCGCAACAGGTTCCGTCATGTGTTATTTATTTTTCACGCCCATCGAAAATTCCCTCGTGGACGTCCTATACGGCGAGGCGTGCCACTAAGCCATTAACTATCAGTACTAATTAACCAACCATTGTTGATGCACTTTTCAATGACAGTTATATTAGGAAGTCCACGGGTGTTCATAGCCAACTCTACACTGCAACGAAAGATTCATGCAAGGAAACGGCCAAACACACCGTAAATACACTGCTGCTGAGAATATTGCCCCTTTTTTTTAAATTGGCGTTTCCTGTGATTCCCTGTAGAATGCCCCATGTTACTTCCGCACGACCCCTAGATGGCGCCCTGAAGAAGTTCTTAACTGTACTCTGCTTATGGTGGCAGAACTCCGTACCGATATATTTTTACAGTGTGGTGAAAGCTTATACAAATGGCAAGAATCATCAAACAGACACGTAGTTTGATTTATTACACTCTCCTCTTAATATTCAGACGTAGAACAAAACGTAGTGCAACTAAAGTAGAATGAGCTCTAAAAACAGGTGATTGTCATCATGGGAGACAAAGTTCTTCATCTGTCTAAGCATTTTGGCCGATTTCGAGAAAAATTCCTTCTAAGTCACTGATCGGCGCAACGACTAGAAGTTTTTTTTTTTTTTTTTTNTTTTCAAAACTTATGCTAGCGGTTCAACTCTCAGCTTTGGTGCTTGATGTTCGTCATTATGTACTTTCAGTCGCCACCTCATTTTACTAAGGCTGACATAGCCTACGAAAGTCGGGCAGTTGCCTTTGCCATTGCCCTCGTGACTATACTTCAGCCTCTAACCGTGACACGGAAACTTGATTGACAAGACAAGTGTGAAATTACAGAAGAATGGCCCTCACCTTGTATGACGGCCCTCACCTTGTATCACCTTGTATCACCAAAGGACAGATTCTCGTTGGAGGGTCATTATTTATGCAAAGAAACTGGTTATTAGAAAACCTAAGATCTGCGATATTCATTTTAATTTCTTCCTCCAAGGTTCCGTTCTGTAAGGACACCAACCCTGAAGGCAGAAGAGCAAGCATCCTTGTCGGTAGTATGCATAGGTGGCCTCGACATTATCGACTCACAGCCGATGTGAATGATGTAGCGAACTAGTTATTTTGGAATAAAGAAAAATGTTTCCTGTCATCAGTTCAACTGATGTGAGGAAAACCTCGCGGGTCCCTTATTGTGTTGCGCCATAAAGCTGTCGATAAACGTCATACGTTCACGGACAGAACAGTTATTTCGAAATAGAAAGCTCACACAGGGGTCAGTTGCGGCCCAGTTAGATCCAGTCATAACGAACATCCTATATGAAACTAAGCGCGTGAGAGGTAAAAGTGTAATCCATATGGCTGCAATAAATTCCGCAGGTTTCTTTAATGCAAAACAAAATTTTTGTCCCGATAGCTGTGTCAGTCATTAGCTGATTGCAACGGCACCGGGTCGTCATCAGGAATCGAAACTCTTATCTGTTTGGTGACTTAAGTTTCGGTTCAGAAGTAGTACGTCTATTCGAGTTCCCCGCAACAAAAATCACCCCGTGAACTGGCATTATTTGATTGGAATTGGTTAAGAGGTGCAACAATTTAAAAAGAAGATACTTAATTGTACCAGCGGAATGGCCGAGTGGGCTAAATGCTCGCATGCCGGGAACATGCCAAGGAGTGGGAGATCATGGGATCGAATACTACGGTCGGTTGTGCCGTAAGAGCCTTTTCCAGAGAACTCTCTGTACCATTTAAGGCGTATGCAGGTTCAGTTCTCTTCGAAGTCTGCCCAGGACGCGCGTGTCTCCCCCCTTGGTTAGTCGTGACGTTGCTCGCATGGAGCGAAGCCGACAACGTCGAGCAGCCAACGACATTACCGTCATCACCGTATCAACGGATGGAAACGAAGAGGGAGAGGTGGACTTACGCTGGGACAGTAGAAAGTCAGATATGCCACAAGTGGTTGTTCCGTCGTTCTCTGTCGCACTGTCGACTGATCGCCTCTAGGAACTCCCGCCCAACTCCAATGTCCTTTCACAAATTTCTTGCTTAAGACTTGTGGCGTCTTGCCCCGTTGAGATCGAAAACGCAAGTTCTAATCACGAATGTATATAGCAAGACCTCACGATGTGTTCTCCTGCGTTTCTGTGTCAGTAGGGCGATTTCAAGATAGGACGGAACTGATATTTTGACAGCTGTCATTCACTGCATCGATAGACAGCTACTTCCTCTATTTCTCGTTACATCGTCTGGTATTTTTATAAAATCATATAATAATCTATAATAGTATCTTTGTAGTGTTCCATAGTGACTTTTGACACATTAATTGTTATCTACATCAACTTCATTTATAATACTTCAGTTTTTTCATATCGACTTCCAGACGACCCTTTAGCGTAGCGTGCCTCCTCAAGTGGTGAGCAGCGAGCGTTCAATGCTTCGTTCAAATTCCTCAAGCACGGAGATTTTGGTTTGGACCATTCCGGTGGGCTTCTCGTACAGTTTTCTTTCCTCTTTTTCCATTGGCGTTGTGTCGAAAACACTACGGGGTTTTGAGAAAAGAGCAACAGTTTACTCTTCTTATTTTCACCACCACAACCACAATGTGCCATCTCGTCACGCGGTCATTTGCAAATTAGGAGGGACCTGGGCTCGAATCTACGTGTTGGCCGTGCCATCTGATATTTGTTCCCTTCTTTTTTTCTGGATCTTCTTCAGGCGGCCCACAGGAACGACATTGTACTGACAAGCTGAGACAGAGAGCTTTTTTTTATCAAAGGCCAGACGCTTACAAAACAAAGAAAAATAAACCCACCCAGCCCCACACGCAGCCACAATGGCGGTACACCATCAGCGCCGCATAACGTTCTTCGCTTCGCTGCTCATCGCAGGATTCACGTGCGGCGCGCTTGCGTTTAGTATGCGTATAATAAAGTACATGGGAGGGAACGGTTGGACGATGACATTCACGGCCAACTGAGCGGAGAAACATTTGTGGTCAACGAAACGAGGTGATCAACCTAAAAGCCCTTCTTTACGACTTTGTGAGAATAAACGCGTTTGCATTGCAATTGCACGCAACGAACAATTCTGACAGCCGCGTCTCAACATACGCTGTAAGATCTGTGCTGGGCATTCATGCGTGAAACAAACAAGGAGTCAAACCGAAAATGCTGGCGGTTCGGTTCAGGATCGGGTTGGACCAGTTTGTCTCCAGTTCAGCTCCTGAAAACAAGTATATAATGAAAAAACCGGTCTATTTGAAGCGGTTTGATATACAAAACGGTTCAGCGCATTTTATGTACGTACCGTCTTTAGAATATTCTAATGGGGAGGGTGTCATGGGCATCAGGAGATTGAGATACTTACTCTGATTTGCATTGGTCACTTCAATAGTTAGGCCTAAAAAAGTGCAATCGTTTTCGAAAGTCACCGGAAACGTAACGAAAAGCCTTAGAAAGTGGCTGCCAGTTTGCGATCTTAGGCGGGCGAGGCGAAACTGCTGCCTGGCAGTATCAAGTTTTCTTGTCCGACCTGTTTCAAAAACGGGAAAATGAAATGAATTCACACATTTATAATGAGCTCTAAGTGGTGCACATCCGAGCATACACATTTCTCGTTTTTTCACCAAAAAGATGCTGATCATCTTGTGCACCGTTCCTACCAACACAAAGCGCACGAGGGCTCCGCTGCGCGTCCAATGTGTCTTCCCATAGTGCTGCTGGTGCCTGCATAGCCACGGTCTGCTGCGGCGCTCTGATAAATTGAACTCCTTGACTTAATATCGACCGCGTTCCTGACCGGCAAAATCTGCCGCGGTTCGTTTTTAGTAAATGACAATCCAATCGCCGCGGTGAAAGAGATTGTCCTTCTAAGAGCAAGATACGCAATTGCATATAGCTACGAGGGTTATAGGCATTGCTCTTTCGACATCTATGAGGACATTCACAGTATGCGACTATCTTATAAATACCAATTCACAAAAAATTGTTGTTTAACATGTTGGAAGAGCCCTCATCAGAAAGGACTAACCACTCTTCTGTAAAATTGTATTCATGANAAAAAAAAAAAAAAAAAAAACAGAAGCAAACAAACAAACAAAAGCAAAAACAAAAGAAAGCTCAAAGCAGAAATTCCAGATATCACGTGCTTTGAGCCTTGTTCTTGCATGAGATGGAAAAGCGGAACGAAAGCAAATAGAATGCGATATTTAGCATGGCTGGCCTATCTTTGCAATCACGCCCTTTGTCTGGCAATAATGTCGTAGATTGATCAATCGATTATATGTTCGTACCGCGTGGCACACCCATTCCATTAGTGGTTGCGTTGGTATTCCTACGTACGTTGTTAATCGTAGAGACGTGCGCAGCTTGATACAAAAGACGATGGACATGAATGCGGAACTCAGATGTGTTGTTATATTTGCCGTGGTTACGTGTCATGACGAGGTATTATAACGTGTGCCTTCGACAAATTATTTATTTTGTTAGATGGCGTACTGTTCCATGCACACTTCAGTATTACTGCCTACAAATTAAAATGAAGAAAGAGTAGATATTACGTGCGAATGATTTACAAAGTGGATGCTAGAGAGCAAGGTAAGCGGCTTTCGAAATGTTTCAGTGCGACCTGTGTTTTCCTGAAGGTCGAGGATAATTGAAATGACCATACCTGCGTCAGTTTTCAGATCCAGAGGCTGACATCTGAAGGCCGGTATGTACTTGAAATGACTACCTAGCGCTATTTTAGGTGAAGCGTATTAATGGGTGGCGCCTGGCGTTAGCGCACTTGCGTAAGGATACAAGAGAATGAACACATGGATAAATAAAAATAATAATTAAATTAGTAGTCCACCTAGGTAGCCTTCAGCTGGCCTGTTGAGAGTTCTTGTATGTTCCGGAGTTGGACCACAGATGCGTTATAGACAACCTCTTGCGAAACCTGAGCACTGGGTATCTTTTGTACTATGCTCTTTAAGGACACCGCTATACGTAGGCAGGAGCATCCTATAAGAACTTACAGTACAGGAGTACAAACAACTGGTTGTATCACAGCAGGCCAATCGGAGGGATCACACAAGGATCAGTGGCATGGCCGCGTGGGCCATGGCGCCACTCATTTTCGTGCATGGACTGGTAGGTGGTGGGTTGGAATCCTACCGCCCGCTGTGCGGTCTGGGTTTTTCACAAACGTATGTTAGCACTGTTCCCCTTGAAGTCAGGGTAGGGCGCACACTAACCCCCTGTGTGTCCCCCTCCTTCCTATTGTCCTGTCTCCATCTGTCCACATCTGTACGCTGCTCATGACCATAGGTGCCTTGCAGCGCTAACAACGAATAAATAATAATAATAATAATAATCACCCCGCAGCCGTTGAGATATGTCCACATTGGTCGTGTGGGCAACGGAAAACAAGGAGCAGGACTAGATTTCCGGAAGAAATTGAGCTGCTAAGAACGTAGGCTTTCCATGTTGCGATATCGGTCTTTTATCCGATCATTATTCAGTTCACATGTGCTTTTTCGTTGGTCATCCAACGATTACGATCATTCTTGTGAAAAGAACGTGAAGAACGTCGTCTCCGTGATATCCTCTCCTGTCTCATCCTACATCGAACCCTAACTCGACGTTGGCAGAGGGAACCTTGACTTTGTCATCCATAGAAATGACACGTATGCACGCATGATAGAGGCTTTACCGGGAATTTCGTAATCGTTTGTCGTAACAAAGGGTCGTCCATCAACTGATTCTGGCGCATCATGACAAAACAGAAAATCTACGGGCATGCTGCTCATGATTAAAGGGGCAGTCACCTTCCCAGCATGCACTGCGATTTCCGATATAAATATATACGTGCATAGTGTCGTACATTGGGAGTTACCTTTTTTGAACCCTGTTCTACGTCTGGATTTCGAATCGCTCGTCACTCGTCTCGGTAAGAACGCAATTTTCATTTTTATTTAATTTTTCTGAGTTTATTCGTTTGTCAACGCGTTCTCTGTTCTTGACCTCAGATAAGTAAAGCGTCGACGTTAACATTCACCTGCTATAGTACATGTGTTCCACGTTTAATTAATGCGTCACAGCTTGAATAACCATTTATTCTGTACTACCCCCATTACGTCTCATACAGGAAGCGTCAGCTAGATAATACGCTCGCAGTGATAACGTTCCAATATTGACTAGCCTTCAAACTATACCTCCGTTAGTAACGCAATTATTTTCCACGCAGTAAAACGACGTACTGCTAAATGTAACGCGACACGATCAAATAAACAAATACGAAATAAAACTTTTTTAGAGATCGTTTTATAATCATCTGTGGCTTGCAGAGGAGATTCTACTTTTCTACGACGCTAATGGTTTAGAACATTTCAACTGTTTCCAGCTATACTGTTGTACGGTGACCGCATGCTTGCACAGCTCTGCTCTGCAGGACCCGCACTACTTCGTCGTTGCTCGTTGACACTTATTTGTTCCTGACTGACATCTTGAATTCTTGACGTGGCGTGTAGCATGTGCGAGATTTTTTTATTTTACTAAGCCATTTTCGAATTTTATTTAGTTTAACTTTATTCATCTTCGTATATTATGAAGTCAGTGGACTTAGGCGTACTTGACTATGGTCGCACGAGTTTGAAACCGTGTATGACATGGTGATGGTGGTAACTTGGGTAGATGGCACTTCGCCAATGAGGCAATTGACCAGGACCATGCTCAGCAGGTCAATCCGCCCAGTCAGTAGGTGTCAATCGACAGAAGCCACTATATCGTGGTGTAACGCTAATAAGATGGTGATGCTGAAGTAACCAATGGTGGTGGTGGTACTGAGTGCATACACTGGGTAGTAGGTCTATTACTCAGTATATATAACGCTTACCCAATGAGGCGATAGGCCAGGATCGTGCTGAGGAGGCCAATCCGCCCAGTCAATCGACAGAAGCCACTATATCGTGGTGTAACGCTAATAAGATGGTGATGCTGAAGTAACCAATGGTGGT
>JARGYV010098728.1:0-20622 GCA_029532675.1 Ornithodoros moubata
CCTCACCATTTCCTTCGGTAATGAACTTCTGTTATTTTGACAAAGGCCCTTTATTATCCGGGTCAAAATATGAAAAAAATATATATATAAAATAAACTGGTTCTACATAGATTACTAAGCACGTGTAGCTGAGTCCGTTTAACAGATGTAAAATAGATATAAAAATAATAGGTGTGACATGCCTCACCATTTCCTTCGGTAATGAACTTCTGTTATTTTAAGCGTGCTTATGTGTATTTTTTTCGTTTTTCCCTTTTTTTGCTCTTCTGCATGACATGCTGAGCTCGTAGTAGGCGAATTCTGGACATGCTGATCATTTTAGTAACGCAACAAAAGTCGTAATAATAATAAGTAGTATAACCTCAACCAAATCGGCCCATCTGCGCGTATAGTGTCTTCGTGTGAAGACGAGCGGTGATGCCAGAGCGATAGCCACGACCCAGATAACGCCGATGATAACGACGGCGGAAGCTCGGTTGAGTCTTCTGGTAAAAGGTCTCGCCACCGCGAGCAGCCGATCCAGAGATATTACCATCAGCGAGAGAACGCTGGCAAATAAGAAGGTTCCTGCATGAAGAAATAACCATCTTCATAAATTATTCATCAGTTTCAGACAACCGAAAGTGAAAATGTCAAAAAATAAGTAAAGATACCATCCGGGCGCAGAAGTAAGTTTTATCAAAGGACAGTTGAAAATGACATCGCAGCAGCTTATAAAACGCTGTTGCTGTCACGGTACGAGGGCCCGTACACATTGAAAATCGAGAATACGCGCATCCTTATTAAGGGATCAATGTTTCTCTTTACAGCAATTTGTACACGTCAAGTTTTCGAGGGGCTCCAAGAAAGTCTGAAACGCGCTTTGCGGCAGATGTCACCCGTGGAAGTTGGACTTCCTTGAAGGGGACGTCGTAGTGGCGTGTGTGCTGCCATCTCGAGTAAACGATGTGCAACGTTGCGTATAATTTTGGGAGGGTTCGAGGACCTCTGACGCATGGTTTTGGGGGCGAGGATAGGGATAATAATTGGTGGGTTTACGTCGCGAGACAACTAAGATCATGAGCAACGCCACAGGGTGGGTCTGCGGATAATGTAGACCACCTGGGGATCTTTGACGTGCGCCGGAAATCTCCGACACACGGTGCCAGTAATTGTTACCACCCCCACATTGCTACCGTCCTCGACCGGGATCGAACCCGCGAACTTAAGCACAGAAGCCTGACACGTTACCGCTGCGCTGCCGAGGGTAGAGTGCTGATAATGAAAGACGCTGTGGGGCAGTACATTGTGATGAATGATGTGAAGTGTGATAATCATTTAAAGAGAGAGAGTTTTAGTGAATATATATATATATATATATATTTCAGAGTATTCGGAGAGTAGATAAGGAGACGTTCTGGTGCATGCACAGAGTATAATATATATGGGAAGAAAAATTAAATAAACCAAATAAAAACATTGCAAACAGGCGTGGCGGACTGGTTTCCTACATATCCTTAAGCAGACCATTATGCCTGAAGCAAATGGTTGTTCACTCCATGACAGCGTATAGTGTTATGAAAAGTGACAGTTAAGAAACAAAACAAAATAATGAACTGTGCTAGCCCTTCTCTCAAGTGAAAACTGGCTCTCGATAACTCCATCTGCATTAGGCTATGAGCACATCTGTAGTATAATCGTTTTTATGTATGTGCACTGATTTATGACATAGTTCTAACATTCCCTTCATTGTTCCACGGGTTGCCACAAACGCTATAGTGGTAAACGTCTCCACTCGTCATCACCGCCGTCTGCGTGAAAGAGGCTTGCGGTTCATATGTGGCAGATGTTTTTCTAATTGGCTAAAAATATTTGGCCAATTTTCTGATTCTGCATTTACTGCAGCATCCGTGGACGTGTTTTATAGTTTTTGGGAGCCTTCGTTTCATCGTAATCGTGATTCAGCTAAACAGTTCGCATCAACACTTTGTGGGATCTATATCTCGTAATACAGCGCAAGTTAGTGAGCAGGAATTTTGTGGACAGTCCATTGTTAATCTAGCACACAGGTACATGGAGTTAAGCGTGGACTTGTGCGGTAACCTTACGCTCTATCGAAGATTACAAAACATTGTATGGCGTTACCATGCACAATGGGGACTCGCTACGAACGACACACTCGAATTACGATGGTCGAAAAGTATTAGCGCTGTACTTCGCTGTTCCCATGACGCATCCATCTAGTGTTAAATGGGAGTGACTACCTAGGAGAGTCATGTGGGAAGCTTTTTTGTCTCTCGCCTCATGTCCGAATTAAGGCTAAACTACATAGCTTTTCTTTTTTCGTTTTGTCTTTCAAACTGTCTTCAAAATAGTCGCAGCATTTTCGTTTTGTTTTATTTTTACCTTCTGTGATCAGTTAGAATCAATCTTAATGTTAAATTTAGCCATGATTATGCGATTTAATTCGGCTGTGTGATATGAACTTATCTTTTTTTGTTCGTCGTCTGTTATACAAAGAGTGCTGTATTATCCAGTCCCGTCTACTGTGGGACTAACATCTTCATGTCCTTTTTATAACCATAACCATAGGGCGCACGTGGGCCAATTTCAGTGTTTACATTGGCTGTCAGTTACACTAATCTTCCCGGAGCGTCAACAGGAGTGGCTATCGGCGAATTTGTTTACCTACTTCCATCGCCATATGGAAGTGTACACGTAGTCGTGGCAACGCATGTCGTCTGGGGTCTCCGTTTACATTTCAGAAACCGTGCAGGAGCGATAATCCATATTCGTAAAGTTGGCTTTCCTGGGATGTTGCAAAGCGTTGTCATGAAGTGATTCAGAAACTAGGACAAACCGCAAAATAGGAAGGGAATACGTTTACTGATAGACGTAGGGAATAAAAAAAAAATAATAATAATAAATTGAAATGGGTGTTCTAAGCGAGGGATACATTTTCTCGAGGGTCTGTGGCTGTTGCAAGGAAAGCTCACGTGCCTCCAATAATAGTGTACATTAGGAACCCTGTTTAACTGCTTGCTTGCTATCATGTTTAGAACATATGCGCGAAAAATCGAGGTTGTGAGGCGAAAGCCTCGCTTCGAGAGCATTATGTAGCAGCGACTCTGTAGCGCAGGCATACCAAATTCTGCTGGACATAGGTGATAAAGCGTGTTTGGGCTAGTTCATATCAGAAGGACGGCCCAGAAGGACAACTATGAAGATAGAAAATATAGGTACAACTGCTGCATATTCAAGTAAGCAATACAGAAACGTGTAGCTTTTAAATAATCTTTCGAGGCTTTATGTGACGAGATAATTATGATCCTTATGTCCACCTGAGTTGAGGTCCTGACTCTTCCGTTATACGACAATTTCTCTAACTCTACTCTTTCCGTATGGCGTTCGACTTCTTCGGAAATTCGCTGCAGACCTCGATTCTAAGCAGTGTGATTTCCACTTGTTTACTGGTGTCTTGAAATGCCCCACTGACCATCACGTAAAACGTCCATCCTATATGTTGAACATTTTTGAAAACGGTTGCCCACTCACCTTGGAAGAGTCCCTCGAGTCTGCAGAATATCTCACCGAGCACGTAGAACTGGTAGACGCTGGTGACCAGAACTTGCCACGAGGACACGACCGTGGTCAACAAATCGGCGACAGCCATGTTACAGATGAACAAATTGGTTCGCTTTCTCATATCCCTGTTCGCAGCAACGACGCAAAGTATGGCGAGGTTACCAAAGGTGCCGAAGAATATAACCGGGACGTAAGGGAGGCACTGCAACAAAAGCGCCTGCCCGGACACTTTGTACCACACGTGACCGAAGTCACTGAAGTTGTACAGAACAGTTGCATTCAAGTTATTAACGCCGTCCAAACGTTTGTTCTCCTCATCGTCACCAAATTCCATGTCAGCTGGCGAAGCTGCGACGCTGGATAGCTTGCTGCGTATGAGCACAGATGTGTATTGTTATGCTTTACTGCAAAACCCATCCTAGTCTCTGATACTCCATCCGCCACTGAACAGATGTTGCTTGCCCACTCTACAGTATCAGTAACGTCAATCCGGATGTGTTAGGGGCGAGGTCTCTGTCCCCAGTGAAGAGATAATGTCTAGGATGCTGGACTTTGCTCGGTGCCCTTGGCCGGGGTAGGTGGTTGCTCGTTTGCAGTACTTCATGGCATCGTTTCTGGAGACCGAACGTTTTGCTTGCATAGTATTCGGTGAAGGAAAGCGATAAGGAATAAGTAGTTTCTGAATGCCATGACCATACCGGGCTCTGAGAGAGAGAAAAATTATGCATCGCACTGGCTTGCACTTGTACAAAGGGCAGCCGGTATTTCGAACATCAATGACGGAAGACATCGACACACAATAAGGAAGAGTGCTGGTCGAGGCCGGAATTATAAGGCACCCTTGAAGGGGTGCCTTTTGAAGGCAAGCACTTTTGAAGCTGCCAAGAGAGCCATACTTGTGTATAGCCATATGTTTAATTAAGCCAGGTACCAGCAGAGTTAATCAATGTTATTTGTGTAATGATCGGACGTCCGTTAGCCTGATATAGTTCCAGTCGACCGGAACCTACTCCTGTGTCCAGTGCACCGCAGCCACAACATAAAGCAGTTTGTTGACGGGAGCGACATGTTATAAACCAGTGCAGATCGTAGCCTCCTCGTCCTTTGCTCCTGCTCCCACTGGTGACGGAAGAAAAAAGGTTGCGAAAGATGATATTTTGGAAGTTTGTCTACCATTTCTACGCCCAGCTCTTGGAAGCTATCAGATTGGACGACTACACGTGGAGCTATCTGCTCAACATGACTGAATGTTGCTTCCGGGACCTGGACGAAGAAACTACGTTCTACATCTTAATGGCCTCGAAGCATCTCAGTGAAGTGGATGTATTGGACACACTGCCCAGCTTCAGCGTACCGTATACGGAGAAGTGGGTCTTCGCTATCGTATTGTGCCTCCTTTTTGTCGCCGCTGTCACGGGAAGTGTCGTGTGCCTGGCTGCTGTCTTCTCCTGTCGCGGAAAAAACATGCTGTGGCGTCTAACCGCCTCACTTGTCGTTAGCGAAGCTCTTCATGCTTTCACCTTCTTCCCGCTTGAACTATCCCTCGTTATTTTCGACATGAAGTGGATCTTCGGAGCAGTCGGTTGCTCCCTTATACCGGGCCTCCTGGGTACCTTCACGCTGGTGAACAGTTTCTCGTTAGCTTGTATAGCCGTAGGGCGGAGCATTGCGATCATGTTTCCGTTCAAGCGACGTGGACTGCATGCCTGGGCCGGGAACGGAATCGTAGCTTCTACATGGATCGCTTCGTCAGCGCTAAGCGCGCCTTTGTTTTTCGCCTATGGCGCAAGTACTAGCAGTCAGTTGTGTGTGACGGACTGGGGCCCGTCCGAGCGTCGCCTTTTAGCCATCCTTCTTCCCGTTCTGGCGTTTGCGCCCATGTTGGTAGTTGTGAGCGTGTCTTACGTTTCGATAGCGTGCTTCCTGTGGAGACGAAGACGAGTGGCCGAACGTAGCGCTGCAACCTCTGTGGCGAGGAAAGAACGGAAAGCTGTCAAAGTACTTCTGTCTCTAATCATAGTATTCATCGTCTGCAAAGCTCCGTGCATTGTCTACAACGCTGTAATGGAAGGGCATGAACCTGACAGTCTTGTCTATGTTCGAACGCGCTTTTCTTTCGCGTGCCTCAAAGCTGTCAGCTGGTGTCTGAATCCGATATTCTACTGCATGCTACATGACCAGTTCCAAGACTACTTCTTAACCCTACGGTCGAGGCTGACGTCCTCTCACTTGGTTTGTTTGTCACGAGCGGTTGAACCACGAGAGATGCCGAACCGTGGCCACGTCGCTTGTCTTCAGGCTCCACGTGCTGCGAGCAACGGAAGCAGAGACACTCTGACAACTAGGGTCTCTTAGACCCATTGAGTATCTGTACAAGCCTCCATGATAAAACCTGAGATTCGGGAGCTTGCTCTATTTCTTGTACAAGCCGTCCACTTTAATGATCAGTCGTGCTTGGTGTCTTGTCTGAATATGAACTTCTTCTTTGTCTGCTGTGACTAAGAATGTTGCGCACCTATATTTTGTTGTAGTGACAGCGTAATAAATGGGATGAGACAAGGTGCTTTCTCTCTTCCTTGCTCTATTAAGCCAACCACTTCCGGCGTCGCGAACGACTGAAGCTGTATAGCGTCACTGAGCTCAGAAATTATTGCTAGTTTGCTTTATAAGCAAGATAACGAAGTGAAATTGATAAAGACTTCACATAGAGTGTAATTCCACGGTAGACAGGTGGCAGAACCGATTTTACTGACTTTTAACGCGCACAACTCGCGCTGTGTGTTACCTATTTCTCGGGCCACGGTGTCTTTGACAATATGTGCCATCCCATGAGGCCTGCCTCAGACTTCCCCGTAGACACATTGTGCTTCGTGTTTTATTTGACGTGTAACTTCTGGGTAATGAATCAAGGTATTGCCTTTTCCCTTACGCGAACCGTGTTTGAGGAACAAAATAGCGCCCGAAATACATGACGTCTACGGGAAAATTTGCTGCAGGCTTCGCCCGATGTATTTTTGGTCATGCGACTATACTTCAAAATATACGTTATATCTGCTGAGTATGAGATAAAACTTTCTATTATATTGCGCTCACCTTGCAATCGCAGCAGCGCCCTTGTCCCTGGGCAATAAAGTTTTCGCTTGATACCCCCCAGCTGTCTTTGCGGGTCTACACTTGACTAGATACGTCGCAGCTCGGTTTAAGAAGAATGTAGAAGAGCCCGAGGACAAAAAAGGGTACTGCGAAAATCTCGTGAAAGAGCAAGTGACAAAGAAACGAAGCAGAGTGTTGCAGATAAACAGGAAAGATGTCAGGTGGAGCGAAGTTTCAGGAAAACATTTTGCCCTAAGGGGGATCAAGCGTTCATGTTTATAATCGTATCTGGCGTTTGTACTTGGCTTGCTTTTGGCACCGCCTGCTTTTCATTCGTACTGTAGAATGAATGCAATGCGCTTGACTGCAAGAGGTTAATATCTAAATAGGATTGACAAATAATTTATTACAGGGTTACGTATATTTTTATGCCGTGGGACCTTGTGTACACAAACATACGCACGCACACACACACACCCATATGTCCATAAAGTAAATAAAATTTCATTTGGCCTTATGCGGCCTGTAGCAAAGCATATACGTTGTTTTCAAAATACCCCACTGTCGAGTCATGTTTCGAAGCAGTGTTACTCTGCCTTGTTGATTTCCATTCATATTTTGTCGCTTTAATTTCGTCAAGGCCATGTCCGCAAAGCATAATGCGACCCATTTTAGACATTGTTCGTTGGAAATAACCAGTTACGAACTCTACATCCTAAAGATGTGAAGGTGCCATCCCCCGGCTACGGGAGACAAATGTACAGCGGCAACATATAGTCATGTACGGAGTTTTGTGCTTCGGGTGCTCTTTTCTCCTCCTTGTCATATTGTTCTCGGGGTCGCTCGCGATGGATTCAGCGTTTGCAGCGCCACTCGTGTGTTCTGTGATATGCAGAAGTCGTTGCGACGCACAGAGCCAATGGACAGATGCAGAGTGGCCGTGTGGCGAGTGGAAGCGCAGTAGGAACTCTGCAGCGACTTCTTGCCAGGCTGGAACGAAAGGAGCTGCGCGACGTCTGTCTGCAAGCGAAGGGTGCGAGAAAATAAGTTCACACTTTCCAAAGTAGCACGCTACGCTGAAAAGAGAACTACACACGTTTAGTCAGAGTAGCCTCTTTGACAGGACCTTCGTGCATCTCTTCCTCTCAGTCGTGCTTCATTTTTAATCCGATAAAAGGGTTGCGAGTAAAGTAAAAGTGTACAAAGCTTTCGCGTTGAATGTTGGAATGTCTTCCTCGAGACTGCGGCTAGCTCAAGAACCCCGTCATTGCGATGACAGCCGATTCTTCGGTATCGCGTACACAGGAACGTAGACTACTGTTACTGTCGTCTGCCGCCTGTCGTCGGGCATTACTCTGTCTCTTGTCAGCATCTCGACAAAAATGCCGATCACGTTGGCTGCGACCTCCCTGTCGCTTTTTACATCGAACTGGGCTGTCATCCTCACTTCTATCAACGCCCGTGAAGAACTGCACACATGGGAGTTCACGTCCTTGCAACGTACTGGCGATCTTTCTAATTACATTACCATTGCTAATACAATTAGGAACACGTGTCTTCTGCTTCAACGTCTCTATTAACAGCCGGCAGTCTGTACGAACTTGAAATTCCGCTATCTGTAGCCATAGCTCGTCCCACATAGGGTTTCTGTTACGGGATCTGTTACACTTCTGCAATTGAAACACGTGCCTAATGACTTCGATGTAATGAAAATCAGGCGCGGATCAATGCATTCACCGTCTGGAGAATTTTAATCTTTCATCAAAAATACATGAAAATGGTTATTGAGATAGTTGGGTTGTAAGCCGCCTGTTGTCATATTTCTTTTTTGCAAAACAAGCGTGTTTTAACAATTGCGCCATTGCAGCGAATATTGCAGCACTCGAACAAATATTATGTCTGCTGGAAAATGTTGGAAATTAAACTCATTACCGGGTAGTGCGCGATATGACAAACAAATCGACGGCAACAAACAAAAAGATGTTTTTACGATGGGAAAAATAATGCCGTGGGAGCTACACACGTGCCGTTTTCGCAACCGTCATATATATGCCAACGGAGATCGAAACGGACAACGGAAAATAAATCACGGACTTCATTCACAGTGTTAATTGACAGTATTGCCATACAGAGTAGTCGCTGTCTCGTGGTCAGACAAGCGACTTCCCTGCCGATATAAGCCGCTTACACTGACAGCTCATTTGTAGCTGACTTTTCAATGCTCGTTTTTTGAAAGACGTGAACTTTTCGCCTCGGTTTACCTAAGTATCGTGGCTAGTGCGTGGGTGTAGGGCACCGTAGTCTCATTTAGGTTCTGTTTTTCAACTGATGCTTTTGTTAATTAAACGAGATGGTTACATTCTTGAGCTGACCAGAAAGCTAGCTTGTTATCTGCGGAGCTTTCACAGTTTTTAATGAATCAGGACTCCAAAGCTTTTGAATACTTTGTTTCCGTTTTCCTTCCTGTATTAGTTATCGCCTTGCAGGTTTGGAGCAGCTGCACGTTGTACTCCACCTTTCTAACCGGGCTGTTGGATTTTTCATTCGTACCTAAGCGGCACAATGTACTGAAACTCGGATGCAATAGGGGTGGACGGATGGATAAAGGTTGCTTCTGAAGTTCGCGGCACGTCAGAAAGACAGCGACAACTGACGATCACCCCTATTCCACCCGACTTTCAGTACATTGTGCCGCTTGGGTAATTCACCTTTCAAACATTAAGATTGAGAACAAGTGGAGTTAAACAGGTCACCGTTCTTATCTCATCTTTGCTTATCTTCTTTTCAACGCCGGCCCACCTCGCCGCATTGTTATTGCTAGTTTATCGTGGATCTGCGATCGTTTACATTGAACTCTGCTTTTACGCAGTGGACAGGAAAATTAATTCGAAGGCTGGCTATGTGTACACTAACCTTAGGATGCAATCTTTGCTGCTCCGTTGAGTGAACGTTGGAGTTCTCCGGGATGGGACTTTCTTTGTGTCGATCTGAGCCAGTCCGATCTTGTTAGGCTGCGTTTCAGTAGCAATCGCATCACGTCTGCCTGCACAAAAAACGGAGGAACTGAGCGTTCCTAATTGTGCAGCGCATGACTTCGTTTAGTTCGTCTGAGTCGTCCCACAAGATTTCTGGCTGAGGATACCATCAGCTTGTTGTCAGTATTTAGAGCCAATAATGGTAATAAGGAATGTCCTTTCTATTTCCATCCGCGTGGGAACTAGAACTTTTGTGTAAGATAAGATGAAATAATAAGAGTGGATAAGTTGAGTAAGTAAAGAGACGCCATCGTGCACCGATACGGTAATATCTATGTGGGAAATGGCGAGTACCCAAGCGGCACAATGTACTGAAAGTCGGGTGCAATAGGGGTGGTCGTCAGGTGTCTTATCTTTTTTTCGCTATCTTTCTGACGTGCCGCGAACTTCAAAAGCAACCTTGATACATCCGTCCACCCCTATTGCACCTGAGTTTCAGTACATTGTGCCGCTTGGGTATAATGGTATGTGGCCCAGATAACGTCAGCTACAAAGAGCACTCGGATACTGTCAACTCCATTACAAACACACTGTGTTTACATTGCCAATCCAAGCTGTGCTGTCCCTTGGGTTTTCATTTGGAGTCTGGGCAGGCAGGTGTTTCTGAAGCTCTAAGGACGATGGCTTCTTTGTCTACTGTTTGCACTGAAGGTTGTCACCATCAGACGTCTACAGCTCGTAGCTGCGAAGCGCGAAACATAATTCCCTGACGCAAACAACCATGGCAGCGATTTTCCGTTTTCATTTTACCCCGAGATAAGTGTGAAGACGAGCATCATGAACATCCTATTGTGGCGCTTGAACCCATTTGGGGGCGGGAACACAAGAAATACGCGCAAGGCATGTTGCAGTAATTGAATAGGTAGCACCATGCGACGAATATTCGCGATTCCTACGATATTCAAACGGTAGCAATGAAAAGAAGGAATATTTTTCGCAGCACTCACCCTGAAATTGTCGCTCATGAAGCAGTAGATGATGGGATTGACAAAACTGTTGGCCATGGATAGCCAGTGGCAGCTGAAGAAACCAGCGATGTAGATGTACTCCGCGGTGTCTGAACTGGGAAAAATGGCGTCACGGTCGAAGTACAAAATGAGGTTGAGTATGTGGATGGGGAGCCAGCAGGCGGCGAACATGAGCACCACTGTGGCCAGCATCTTCACCACCTGAAAATGTACATGGGATTAATCTGACAACGGTTCACTACACTGGGCATGCGTGAAGAGTTGCTCTGGGGATTTTCCTCGGGCCATATTCGATTAAATCGAGAAATATTCTACAGATAATTAGTTGTCTTGGCATTATCATAATTCGCCCATACAGGGCTATTCACTAGTATCTTTCGAATGAGCTTCGTATACGCCAGTTCATGACGTGCATAATTGCGAGTAGCCAACATTGTGGCCGCCCAGAAGAAGGTTAGGTTGCCGCCACACATAAAATACCCGTTAGCGGGACCGTAAACTTCATGTACATAGCAGATGCGGTTTGCAGACACCGCTCGAAATGAATAGGCGGTTATTGCCATCGGGAGCTTACGATGACTAACTAAAATCAAAATACTCCAGCGCCGTCGTGTATCATAAGAACCCGTGCAACGACTAACCGATACTAAAGTTTACGACGAAACTGATCAGCCCCTTTCACCCCACGAGCTTGATGATAAATTTTGGAGGTATTTATTGCAATACGACCCTGGCAAGGTATTGCATCAGTTCACCTCACAAAGAGCCCAATATTACGTGAACAGTTTTACGTCATATAATAGGCTGGCACGGATCAATCCGCCGTCGTACTTTGCAAGCGGGGAACGTCTGGTACTTAACTTAATTTTAGCAGTAAGCTGCTGCTGGTCTCGTTGTGCGTCAGCGTTGCCAGGCGAAGTGTGACGCCACATCTTCAAGGCAATTGAGGAGTACGTGAATATGAGCACTAGCATTGGCGTGAGGAAGGTCACAGTGAAGATGACTGCTGTGTACACCTGAAAGTCAGAGGATTGTTAGGTAGGGCACGCTGTTTCCGAACAATCTGTTATTTGCAGACCATATTACAGAATAGTGTAGTACGCCGCTCTTCGGTCTGGTCTTTCAGGCATGTGAAGTAGAGTGGTCTTTGCAGAAAGTTTTCCGCAGTACTTTAATACATTTTTCGTGCTTAGGGCTCTTTTTCTTTTATGCATCGCATGTTGTACAAGCCCGCTCGATGGCACGATGAAAGTCACAACAGACGTAAGCAACAGGTCGCGTTAAGCCAGGCTCATCCGCGCCGCGGCGCTAACCTCTTTTGCTTGTGGGCTGTAGCGAAAGCGCTATAGTTTAGCTCCGAAATGAGGGCTATTGCAATTAATAGATCTAAGCCGCAGGACGTTTTTCGTTCTACGTTTCAAGCAACAAAGGCAGGAAAAAAAATGAATAGGAAGTAAGAAAAGCAGTTGATCGAAGTCAAGAATGCTTCAGAAAATGGTTTGACCAAACTTTATCGCGTTTTCCTCAAACCAGATATAATGGTCGGTCTTTGACGTGGGTCGAGGTTGCACTTTTTATCTTTGTTCTGAGCGCCGGAAATTAAAAGGCTTGGCCTTTAGCCAGCAACTGAATGTCTGAAGGAAGAAGCTTTCGTTCAAGCTGCTTCCCAATAATATTTGTACGGGGTACACGCTATAGGCGCAAATGTTGACGCCTGTTTCTTACAAGTAGGAACAAATAGAACAAAAGGTACAAATGTTTTCTTCTTATCTTCTTTCGTTTTTTATCTTGTTCGTAAAAGTAGTGGTATCTGGGATACTGCTTGGGTTTTCGCAAGCGACTCAGATGCACGGTGGGCTATTGTTGTGTCGCCATGGGCTCGACCGAAAAATCAAAGAGAAAGGAGAAGACGAGGTTTATCGTGTGTTACCTTCTCGCGTGACGCCGGGAAACTAAGGTCTTGTATACTGAAGATTTCCACGTCGATAGGTCAGTTTTATCAAAGCGGGAGCAACGTATTTGGGAAAAGTTTGTAGCTTAGCATACACTGTTCAAATTTAACCTCATTGCTTAACCCAGTGAGAGGTAGTCCTGAGACAGCATAGCCGTGTAAAGTAGTCCTATAGTTCCTGCAATAGTTGGCGCTCGTGTCACTGCAGATCATGTGAAGGAACCGTGTCGGTGCCAACCGCGAATCCTCCTGAACGTGTTGCACGATAGAGGTCTGTTCTAGGATCGAAGTTGTCTCTAACCTTTCCGGAGCCCTCTTCCCAATTCTCGTTGCAGTCGTAGTAGGTCCCTCCAGCCCAGCTGAACTCTGTGGCTCGTCCGTGTACAAGCTGAATGCTGGAAAGTAGTCCCGCGATGAGCCAGATCGCAAGAATAATGTACTGGCCTCGCTTTCGCGTCCACCGAAAGCTTAGGGGGTACATGATTGCGTAGTACCTGCAAGCACACACGTACAATCGTACATACTGTGTAAAAACTGGATTGTTTCATGTTTGTACAAACTGGACGTGCAATTATTTTGTAGAGCAATGGGACATAATGACCCCTTACGTCTGAAGGTTAAAGTATCATGACTAGCTACCAGGAAGTAGTACTTAAAACGACTAGTGAATCAAATGACACACGCAATTATTTATTTATTTTTTCGCTCTGAACGGCGCCTTTTGGTGAGTCTTAGTGAGAACAGTTCCCGTGGAGCCGTGGTCCTCGTCACCGGGCCTTATGTGGCAGTGTTGCCCGTCATGTTGCTTGGGGGACGTCTATGTAGTCTGGCGGGGAATCGTCGTTTCCGGCCGGATGAAAGAACACCATCTATTTCCTGCATGCAACCAGCAATGCCTGTTTTACTTATTTTCTGTTCGATACTCGGTTCTGACTCTTATGGTCTTTCGGAACTTCGGGTCTGGAAACATCCATACACATGGGCACTACCAACATGCTCTGTCTGTTTTGCTGCTTGTGTGCGCTCGATATGTTTTTTACCTTCATCGTATGGGCTCAGCCATAAGGACTTTAAGTGAGAAGGAGGTTCGGGGTTTGTCAGAATGTCAAGGTTGCGATATATTCCTGCTGATCTTTGTGGCATACGCTTTTTGACAGATCATCATGTACTCAAATACGGTGCCTCCGGTTCCTCGTTACGATGCAATATCCACGGCACACGCTCACTTGCCGTGTCAGAAATGATGGTTTCAAATGCGCTTACGAAACACTTCAGGAGCATCTCAGCTTCTTCTATTGCTTCTATATTCTCTTTTTATTTGATACTGGAGCGAAACGTTATAGGCCAAAGGTCGACAGTCGGCAAGCGTACGCGACAAAAAGGCAGCGTATATTGCAGTAGCGCTGCGAACAGAAAGGATGCAGTCAAGACAAATACGACTGATGCTCGCCCTTCCATATTTCAAACCTATCTGCGAGCTATTCCTGCGACAGTTTCACATCGGGAGTTCATGCCTTCTTCTGTTCTTTACATCTATTACATAGTGTAGCGGCGAAGAAGAAAGAATGTACTCTTCATGTTTTTGGTTTCTGAGCCTACTTCCTTTTATTATGAATATTTTGACAGTTCACTCCGTGCTTTCGGGTCACTCGGAATTCGAAAATATGTTAAAACACGAGCACTGAATCTCCTATTAAAACTTACTCGCGTTATGGATGGCTCGACAAATTGGAATTTTCCTATCCTTTTGAAGGCAGCTGGATGCAGCCTTTATTGGATTTCCCATACATTTTGCAGGCAATCTTGCGCGACGAACAATTGTCCGATCTATATGAAATTTCGAAAGTTTGTGTAGATAGTGACTCCCCCTCCCCGGAAGCGGATGGCGTTTTCTGGGGCGGTTCGCATTGCGTAATTCAAATCGCTATTTTCGGTTCAAAGCGTGCCGTGTTCAAAAATTGCTCGGACCTGTCTTCTGTATACTGCGCGCCGGTACATACGTTCCAGGTTTTTTTTTTTTTTTTTGGCCATCAACAGCGCGCCGGCAACAGGAACTGCTTTTAGAGGACCCCGACAATTCGGGAGCAGTTCCAACTACATACGTCTTCTTGTTTCTGCGTAACTGAATCCAGGTTGCTTCCTCGCTTCTTCTAGGCTGGCGGTTGCCAACCGGCTAGTGGGAAATTTAAACGTGCCGTAGCTATGAAACTTGAAGGCAACGTTCGTTAATCTATTGTTCAATACAGCGCCCGGAATTGAGTATACGACTCGTATTGATAATTATGTTGGTTATTAAGTTACAACTATGAATGGCTAATTAATTAGTTATGCAATAATGACATATAAAAATAGAAATTAACCAGAGCTGCTTCGATACGTCTTGTCTGTCACACAATAAACAGCAGCAGTTATATTAGGATTATGATGTGGGGAATTTTCCCACGCTATGTGTGGGATGCTATCCCATCGCGGTTGGACGGTGTATGTTAGATGAATGAAGGAAAAAGGATGGACAAAATGAAGGATGTTCCTTGGTTATCAAATGCACCGATTGCAAGAAGTTAAATACAAGAACAGCGTTTATATAACAACATCCCGAATTGTCCGTCTAAATTTGGAGAGCTTTGACGATGACGCATATATGAAAAGAATGCGAAACATTAGAGTGAAAACCTTTGTGACAAAGCTGGAGTCACGATAGGAAAACTGTCGAAAGTTCAGAGGTCATTTTAAATTGCAATTTAAAAACAGAACTTCACCGCATAACACGGGGATGACCAATCGCCGTTCCGAATGATACCTTTCATCGACGCCACTTGCTGAAAATGGTGGGCGTACGCCTTTTTTTGTGACACTTACGCAGTGCATAAGTGTCACAAAAAAGGCGTACGCCCACCGTTTCCAGCAAATATAGGGTCAGTAAAAGATATCATTCGGAATAGCGATTGGTCATCCCCGTGTTATGCGGTGAAGTTCTGTTTTTAGAGTGTGGTGTCACTTACTCAGTGTATCAAAAGATATGCATAGTAGTGGACTACCAGGTGTATGTGCATACAATTGCCGAGAGATACTAACTGCCGCTACCACCTCCTCGACATCTCACAATACCATTTCTCTTCGGCCCTCCTATCTTACCTATTCCTATTTAAACATACATGAATAAACTCTTTATATGGCGGATTCAGTACAAGCAGCAGTGTTCACAACACTGAAACGGGCAAACAAAGGTGAAGCACAGTGTGTCCGTGCTCGTAACTGATGGATGTTAGAGGCTTCCTCCGTATAGAATTCAAAGCACAGAACGTTAACGACAGAAATGAAACGTCCAGAGGCCTCCATTCGAAGTGGCGTGTTTTCTAACATGCCCGTCAAACGACCACGAAGAAGCCCTGAATAGAGCGCGGCCTGGTTGCGTCTTCTTCTACCACTGTGCGCTCCTCCCTGTGCCATGTTGGCCGAAGGAAGGCGACAGTCCTGCGACAGCTTGCAGTTTTCTTTTGCTCTCTGCTGGTCCTCCACTGAAAGCATGTTCGGATTTATTCTGGTTCATTGCGTTTGGCTGTGTGTTCCCGCAGTATCAATCGATGGAAGGGTCCTTCCACATTTTGCGCTTGAAGGCGTGCACTTCGAAAAACATTTCCTTCCAGTGCCACTGAAAACCGAAGGCTGTCATGTGTAGCGTAGGCTCTGCACGGTTCCGAGGTTCAGTGCGTTGTACAAGGGACTCCGTCGATAAGGATGCCGGGTGTACGGGTTTTCGATATCCAGAGACGTCGAAGGGCGCTTTTGGAGAGTTCAGTTAATGAGGTAAATGACTGGAGGGCAGGTGTTATTTTTTCATGAAGGACTGTTGAATGTCTTCGCGGTTCATTTGTAGATAACTGGTATTGAAGAAAATTGAAGAGGGAAACGTACCTACGGACAAACTGGTTCATTGTGTAATTAGACTTATTATGCAATTATTAATGTCGTCACGCTGCTTCTCTTTTCAAAAGATCCCCTGGTGGTCTAACTTATTCGCAGTCCTACCCTGTGGCGTCGCTCATGATCACAGTTGTCACGCGATGTAATCCCACGAATTATTATAATAATCTTTTCTTTCTCTTAGTGGTGTGTATCTGCAAGATTATCTGTGTAGCTGTCTATGTTGTGTAAAAGCCCACTTTGAATGGACCCAACTGCTTGGTTTGTTAGCACTCGTGCTTACGGGAGGAGGCTGCCTCCACATGTGGACGATAGACCCCATAGAATAATATATGAAGCAGCTATGAAGTCGATAAAAAAAAAAAATACCCGGGCGAACTGGCTGGTGTAGGTTCATAACTTAGGATCGAGAGGCTGCGGGTCACCAGTGTCCGCTCTCTAAGCCTCATGGAATGCACTGGGTTCCAACACGAGCGCTAAGTTCTGAAGACCATAGCCTGTAGCGTTCTAAGGGACTGTCTCAGGAGGCGGAGCCTCTACCAAGCCATTTACGTAGTCAGCAACAGTAAACTTTGCGCATAATCTTCGCAACGTTTCATTTCACTTTAATCTTCATTTGGATTGTGCAAACGCTCTAACGCACTCGATCACTTGACTTTACATAATAAATGAGAAAGAATGTACATACACGCACACAGAGAAAAGAATCGAAACGTTGCAAAAAAAGGAAGAAAGACTGCGATTACGGCCATTTGTTTTGCTCAGCGTATTCTGCTTGTATAAGGACAGCACGGAGGCGAAATCCTAGCCGATGCAGGAGAAATTTAAAGCGAATTTCACTTTAATCCATGCACCTCGCACACGATTTAGTCGCGCCGCGAAAGATAAGTCCGCCAGAGGAAATTGCAGGTAGCTGGGATTTGAGCGTGCGCGAAGTTGAGAAAGGTGCTGTAAGGCAGCCTTGGGCAGTACCTAAGTTACAAATATCTAGTCACTGTAACTAGTTGCCTTTTCATGTAACCAGTACTTGTTACTAAGAAGTTACTGTAACTAGTTACTATTTCGATGAAAGTAACTAAGTTCGAACTGTAACTAAGTTGCTCATGTTCCTTTTGAAAAAGCATACTGGGACCATTTTATCTTGTCCCAGTATTCTCCTTCCTTAAGCTTTTTCGGAAAATATCATTCTGTTTGATGGTTGGCGCTAAATACACTAATTTGCCTAATCACTGTATTTTCCACTAATAACTGAATATACTTTCCCTACCCTCGGCGCATATCTTACGCGCGAAGTTTGCGCGACTATTTGAGCTTGCGTGACAAATGGAGACATGCCGTTAGGCCTTGTGCATGCGCCATTAAAGTCTCAAATACATGTATACAGGCCTTAACTGTTCTATCAATTGCTGTGTACAACCGCGTGATTATGTGACTCAAACAATTCAGAGAGCTCAATTGCCCAGGACAAATGCGATCACAACGATGGGAAATTATCCCAACAGGGTACGTTCTGTCTCGTGTTTTAAGGACAAAACTGTGTTGTTGACACGTGTCACGGAGGGTGTCAATTTGTCATAACCTATATGAGCCCTGCGTTCTACTACCCTAGTTTAAACACACACAAATGTAGCATTGCAGCCCTTTTATAATCCACTCCAAGCGTCTCAGTTGTAGACATTTCATTATATATAGTGTCTGGCTCTCTGTTGCGCACTTTGAAGAGCGTTTCTGTAATAATAGAGTAGAACGTTAAGCAGACATGTATACGATCCACACTCGTCCCTGCGTAGGGTCGTCATTGAATTTGTCAAGTATTCGTTGAACACGCATGTTAAATGGTAGGTTCCTCTATGGAGCACAGAATGAGACGCTGGCTGCGTACATGCGGGATAGACAGGTACGAGGATTGTACCCAAAGTACTGCAAAGGATGGCATAACCTCGTTATTAACCGAGATACGTGGTTGAAATTTCTACATGGCTGTAGAATAACTGTTCCTTTATGTAGCTCGTAGATTCTTTTCGTTTCTATTGGAGCTAAAAAATGGATTCGGAGCACAATCATTGAATTTTCGCCGAAGGCAGGATACCGGCTGCGAATGTTGTTAGTGAATATTTACTGAGATAAGATGGGCAGAGATGGATGAAGGAAAAAGTTGAGGTTGAAAGGATGAGAAGAAGACAGAGCACGCAGTGGGTGACCATCAGCTGCCACCACTGACACGATTCGCGTCGAAAACGGCTCGTTGCTTGTTCTTCGAATCCATTAGTTAACTGCAGTGAGGACGAAGGGATCTCACAGTTATAAGTTACCCTACAGCTTTGCAGACTCTCAACAACGTATGCAATTCGATATGGAAGTTATAACTACTTTTGCATCATTTTTGGTGCAGTCCTCGTATATTAGCCGCTAAACTGTCACCACGTAGGCACTATACTTTTCTGCGCCCATACTGCTTCACTTGTGTTGTGCTTTTGTTCATTCCCGTCTAACATACGTGTATCTGTGTGGGAACTATAAATGTACACGTAAAACGTCCAAATCACGCCTCCTTCCTCTCGTGTGCTTAGATTAGGCTTTCCGTTAACGTTTCTGCGCGATGTTTCACATAGCCTTGTTCTCGTTTGCCATGTGAGTGCCTTACTGTCAGCTGAGCTTTGTTCATTGCGTCCCTACAGGTAGTTCACTGTTGCCAGAATGATATCTTGTCCGGCTCATTCATGTTTGACGTATTATAACAGGAACAGTCGGTGTATTCAATTGGCCCTAGAAAATAAAGACCAATTAGGATAGAGTGTCGTTCTCGCTTCAAAGTGTTCTCCACTGAAACGGTCGGCCTTTAACAATAAAAAGCGCCCCCACTTTTTTAACACTTTTCAGGTGAATTTGAAACAATTGCAGATGTTTGATCACTGCTTTGCACTTTGAAGATTCTATTGTTTCGAACAAGTCAGACGGATGTTTTGGATATTACTGTGTTCTGCCATATATTTACATTTATTTTCGGGGAAACTTCGACGGTGAGTGCTCTCCCACTGTTTCCTCTCTCTGTATAGCGTTGCTCGGAAATATGTAAAAGTGAACTTCGAACAAAATCACTAAGAACGAGCCACGCAACGCTCCAGACTATATAAGCAACCGTGAGTTGCTGGAGTGAGCTGTCCTCCACTCTCTTGTTGTTCGCATCGCGCGTAGATGGTTTAAGCTGAATTGAATTGAGTTTTGTGTGTGTGCGAAAAATAATCTGATATTAAAAAGTACATCTTACAGAACTGACATCAGCTGCCAGTATTTCGCTGCACCACACTATTGGGTTTTTTGTTCTGTCAAGCGCGATTTGAAAGGCATTCGGAGCACCACTTGTCGGCCGAAAGGGTAATAATAGGAATAACTGGCGGGTTTATGCCGAAAGTGTGCTGCCTCATTATCGTTCTTCTGTTCTCGTATACGCTTGCTGCTCGTGTGCGGTGTGGCATCATGATAAGTCAGTCGCTATGGCACGCACCCGTTCGTTGCGTTGCTTGTGGTATTCTTAGCTCAACGCCCACTGGATGTCGTGATATGGGAGGCCATACGACTTCCCGTGTCGACGCGTAATGTAAGATAACGCACGAACGAAGTGCTGCTAATCTCCATCCGCAAGTAACCGCGCACATGACGATGTTTGTGCTTCTGCCATTCTCATTTCTGTCGTGCAGATTCCTCCAAATAGCGGTTGAAAAGCATGACAGTAGATTCTGCGGGAGAGGCCGGAGAAAGCCAGCGCGGGAGTGATGAGCTCTAAGCGGATTTATTAGCGGAAATAGCAGAGAGACTGGTTCGTAGTTCTGAGTTGCCGAGCTTGGAAGCTTCGTTTCGCTAAAAGGGGTCATTCAGAGGCGGAAGAGGAACTAATTGGCTTACACTGTCAGGAACGAGGGTTACCATTTCATTATTCGCTTGCCTTTTAGCCCGTACCATAAACCGTCGATAACAGTATACTCTAAAAACACAACTTCACCGCATAACACGGCGATGACCAATCGCCGTTCCGAATGATACCTTTCAGCGACGCCACTTGCTGAAAACGGTGGGCGTACGCCTTTTC
>JARGYV010098745.1:0-11202 GCA_029532675.1 Ornithodoros moubata
GCGCTATCCTGTTGACACTTCTCCAGTGAGCTCAGGCACCCGAAAAGACCATTTCATAGTATCATTTCATAGTGGTCTGTGTCACCTTATCGCGAATATGGGTAAACAGATTCACACATATCGGTAAAAGGCACGAACTCTCGCCTCTGCTCCTGAGGTAATAATGTAAGTCTACATTTTCCAATCTCTTTTCACCAATATAGATGGCCGCAGTATCATGACGGACAAAAAGTCATTGTTATGAGCTGCCAAATAAGATGTTAGCGAGCACAAGCAGTCACTGACGTCGAAATGTAGACATCTACATGCAAGGCACACAGTAGGATTTAAGATACAGAAGCGAGTGTACATTAAACGGTACCTCAGGACTAGGCACGGCATTACAACAGGTGCTTAGCCCTTGCGATACAGGTATGTGGGGTTCCCTGCCTTCCGGGTCTTTTACGCCGTTTCTCTTAAAGTGCGATGGAAACAACATGTGCAGCAAGCCGCTCCTAAATAAACGGATGAGATAGAGTCCGTAAACATTTTTTTTTTTCTCGCTCTCGCGGCGCTGTGGAAGCGGTATTCGTTTACTGCCACACGAAGTAACGGGACGTTGAAGGCCGGAACGCGCTAACTGCTGTATACGTGCGAACGTATTCGAGGTGATCCGTCTCTGAAGTGAAGACCTCAGAAACAGAAATGTTCGTGTATCTTCTGACCCGACCGGTTTTCAATGTGTGTTGAAGTGAACAAGCGTTAAAACAAATGGCACCGCGCGTGCCACCTTGTTCTGACGACAGGTGGCAGTCTTTTTGAGAACTTACCTCAGTAGTGCCAGGACCATTGGTCCATGCCAGATGAAGCCCAGTGGAGAAACTCGTGAGCCATTCCAATGGACAACACTCCACCAGTAATCATTCCCGCGACACATCAATGATAGTTGTGAATTTGTGACGACACCAAAGTAGCATGCCTGGTGTGACACCAGCTAGTAAAACATCCTAGAGGGTCTGTTGCTGGATGAGAAAAATCCTCACGGTCACCAGCGCTGTCACAAATCCACAATGACCACCACGAGTGATGTCGATACTATCCTTGAGAGCGTAGTTCATCCACAAATATCGCATTGGTTGTTGTTGGCGAAGGTTGAAGAGTCGAAGCAATGCTGAGAAATGTCCATCCGTAAACATACGAGTTGGCACAGACCGATTGTTCAATAGCAGTGGTATGCCCCTGAGGAGAAGCACAAGATCGCCCACAGCTCTGGTGTAATCCAAGTGCTGAAGAACCTTGTTCAGTACAGACGGTAAAAACGAAGAAAAGAAAGGTATTTGGCACTTATTGTCACTGTGGCTGATGTGCAATGCCTTTCCGGGCTAATGGTACCCCCAAGTCATCAGGGATGCCCTGGAGGGCGAAAGGTGGGGGCACGACGTCTGCATGCAAGCAGGAGCTCGAGCACTGAGAAAACACGTGGTTTGCGGGGCGACCGGAGAGTTAGCGGTTCGGGGACCGCTAGCTGAGCAACTCTGCAGTATGGAGCTTGGGAGGCGGCGCGGAAGGTTCCTATCTGGGTCAACCGTGTCAGGGCCAATGGCGGTGGACGTTTTCACTGGCAGCTGAGTTCGTCGACCGTCCGTCCCAGATTTGCAGCCGGTGATGCCCCTCGCCGAGCAGAGGGAACCTGGCCCACTTTGGCTTACGGAGGGGGAACAAACAAAGAGCAGGACAGCAAAGAGGTCAATCAACCGACAGCGTGGAACCTTGAAAGTAGTTCCTTGCTGCTGCTGAAGAAAAGTGTTCCATTTGGGTCGCTTCTCTGCGCATCTTCACTTTCACAGGGAGGAAGTCGGAGGTTCCCGCCGCACCGCGGCGGCGAAGGACGCCCCCGAGCTGTCTTTCGGCTTCAAGTTGCGAACGATTGCGCTGTTTCGTCGTTTCACCTTGCCGCTGACGTATAATAATGTTTATAACGATAAAGGGGGTGAGTGAACGGTTGACAACTGCGTCGCGAGGTGCTCAGAGATGAGGAGGTTTCTGCAAGCCGGGATGAGAGAAAGAAAAATAATCTTGCTATGACTACCGTGCGTTATTTTTCCAAAATAACTTTCGTATGTATTGGCAGAGGGTATAATATGAAAAGGCATGTGTGGTCAACGTTGATAGGCTCAGCGTTACACAAGGCAGTGTAATCCTCCTCTGTCTGTTTTGTACACCTTTGCCTTCGCAATATCTATTGTTTTTATATTGGAACAGTTGCCGCGTCTCTCTGTCGAGGACTTTCATATTTCTCGCTTTCCTTTTTTTTGTTTTCATCTTTGGAAAAGCTCAGAATCGCAATACTTTATCCCGGGCACGTGACTATATATATAGGCAAATAAGAAAATGAAGCGCGGACAGCAATAGCGTGGTGGTGGTATACATTTACTAGGGGTTGATTGTAAGACGAGAGCCGATGTTTCGACGGCAGCGCCGACCGACCTAGTCCTGACGATGCCCGCGCTGCCGTCGAAACGTGTCTTGCAACCTTCCACTATTAAACGTTTTTTCTGTTACTCTCACGCTATTGCTGTCCGCGCTTCATTTGTCTATTTGCCTATATGTTTACTTGGTGTGATTAACCCAGTGACCTTGATAATGCGTTAGTACATTGAGTGTCGAGTTGTTCCTAGACGTGAGAAAGCAGCTGTCACGGGTGCCTTTTCACCAGTAGCTTCGGTGTGCTTCAGTGATGACCATGATGGAGATCCCGAGATTGGGCGCGAAAACGGGTTGAATACGAGCTGCGACTCAAACTGCAGTGTTTGACACGCTGTTCATGTTCTTCACTTTCTTTCGTGCCGAGATATAGTCTCGGGACTTTCGTCATGGGCATCTAACTACGAGGGAGTCGGCAGACAGCACGAGGTGTTTGTGCCAGCCATGTTCAGCAGCAACTGTGTTTTTGTGCTTCGGCCCGACTTTGGAATGGTTTGGAGCTACTTGGAGGTGTTTCAACGATCCCATATACATCACTGAGGACTCCAAGAAATGGTACCTCCAGGTTGCTTGCTTTTAACTTCACTTTCTATTCCAAGGATGAATTCAGACAGAGAAGGGAAGAAAGCTGTGGAAAAGGATCAAGGGGTGCCTTCTGGGAATATCCTCTTCTGGAGATCTATGTTGCGATGCAAGGGTAGATGACCTCACAGCTTCCTGTGTCAAAACAACAGAAGTATGAGAGCAATGTGAAAAATATTGTCATCAGGAAGTCTGGAGGTCAGATTACAGGAAAATGTGAGAAGAAAAACGTGAATATTCGATTTTGGTATGGGAGTTGAAAAATGCTACTTAAGCTCAAGAGGACAAATCCGTTCATATTCTGAAGTTGGTTTCCATTTTGCCGTAAGACATGAATGAATTTCATGGAAGAATTCTGGTGAGACTATCGGCCTCGCTTGCTTCATGCTGATAAAAGCAGTAGGGCGCTTCTGTTCATATAACCTAAAAACAGATGAAATCATTTGCCCACGACATGTCTCTCTATGCCTGCAATTTTCCTGATGCTTGAGGTTCTGCGTGTATGCAGACATCATGGCATAAGATGATGGCATTAGGGTCCATCGAAATAGCTTTCTAAATGAGATAAATCTGCTCGTGAAAGAGTAAAAGTTATTCCCCCAAGCACGATGGGGTCAAGTGGTCGGTCGAGTGCTTCCTCCTTTACTGACTACACTTCTTCCTCCAATGAGAGGACGGCCAGGATGATGTTTCGTGCAGCTCAAGACTGTACGATGATGCGGTGGTTGTATTTTAAGATCATTGTGCTCGGCGCCGTACAAAACAACTCCTATGTGTAGAATTATACCCCACTAACTATAGTCGACAGGCAGCTTCTTTCCCGGTATTCGTTTTTAGCGTTTCCAGCGCTCAATTTGGGTCATATCTGTTTCTGATACAAAACGTACCGAACGAGGCACACTGAATAGAAACAACGTGTCCTTGGCTCGAACGGGTTGCTTGGATTTCATCTTTTTCCTTCTGTTACTCATTTCCATAGGTTAAACACGCTTTATTCCACCTGATATTACGTGACAGCGCGAAAATTCGTAGACGTTTTATGGCATTTATTAGGATGTCAGAAACAGGGTTCATTCACCTTCCTGCTATTCCCGAAAACTCGTCCCAATGTCATATGGACCTTATGCACGCTTTTAGGTTGCAGTAAATGCGTAGCACAGAAAAGACAAAAGTGTAGGGGACAGAAGGTACGAAGAAAAAAAAGTACGTATAAAAATGTGTTCTGTAACGCGGTCTATAAAGATGTACAGCAGGAAGAAAGAAAGAAAAAGACCTTGTGAAAGTAGAAATGCGCCTCTGCCTATTCATTACTTCGTTGGGCTTTCGCAACGTTTGTGTTCATGCGCAACCGCCTGTAGGAACAACAGCATATATATTATGCGTGTGAGCATAATTCGAACGCCAGTTCGATGTACGTCCATTTGCTTTGCATACGTGGAACGTTTCCCTCGGGCCGTCCGGGATTCTTTGTTGTGTAAAAACGCGTCCTCGAACTTTCTGGGTCCCGTTTACGTGGCGGCGACGGCGGCGGAGAAATTGCCTCATTCACCCTTTTATCTTCAAGGTAACTTATAGGCCAAAGCAATTCTCCGCTACTTCCAAAGCGGCTGAGAATCAAGACCCGTCCTCCATACCTGTCGTCTGTAGTCGCTGTTGGAAGGAAAACAAAATTCCTGTCACGGATACTGGTGCATTATGGACCTCTAGAAATTTCATCTGGGCTCGGGTTACGCATACCTTAATTTGTCGAGCGCATTTTAAATCGGAATGCCCGGTATAGGGTATCGGCGCCTCGGAGCCAAGCAAAATGACTTTGGCCTTGTTGAAATCCTGCGCATTTATCTGGAGTAGGATAGGGTATCGCCTTCAGCATCGAAGTAACCCGCATTACTTCCACAATTTAGCTGGGGTCGTTGCTGTCTTTGACATCTATTGAAAGAAACCGACATCTTTATATACGTCCGTAACTTGCGTCGCTAAAAGACTAAAAAAAGAAAAAAAGAAAGCGTATATACATATATATATAATGTAGAACAAAAATCAAAATAAAGCGCGGACAGGGATAGTGTGGAAGTAATAGAAAAGAAAAAAAGGAAACGTTTATTAGGGGGAGACAGTCGACATTTCGACAACTGCGCCGTCGAATCGTCGATACGAAATGAATTCAACAAAATATATTTCACCGATATTACATGTAAAGTTGCTTGTTTGATAGCTGATGGCAGTGGCTCTGGCATCTGGAGTCACACGCAATTTTGACGCAAGCTCATTGTAATCACGTGGTCCCTCAACGTAAAGGGGGGTCGGTCGTCCGGCAAGTTTTGCGCGTCGGGCTCGGGTGTCGGCACTTTTAGTTTCAGAGTGGACGGCAAAGTTCGGTGATCGATATCTCGTAACGCATGCTCGCTACGTTATTTCTGAAATCCGGGGTAGCCTCAGCCAACCAGTGCCTGCAAGTTCACCTATTCAATATGTGCCCTAGTTTCTCTAACTAGAAAGTTAATGAGTGAATCTTAACTAATTAGTCAATAACTGATCATATTTTGCTCTAAAAAAGATGTCCGCCATGCCGCAGACCACGTGCGCGTAGCACTATGGCAACACATTTTCAAAAATCTGTATCGAATAAAAATGATCACCCTGTATTCTGGCTTCATTATAATAAACCAAAAGTGCTGTATGAGATTCGCGAACCTTCTACGCGGCAATAGCTGTTTATGCTAAATGAATGCTTATTTCGCACTGGTGGCATTTTTTATGATTTATGTTTTATTTTAGTATTATTATTTTGTTATGTAGCGCAACACAGTTGTCATTAAGCTCAATGTTAGACGAAGCAGTGTATACACTTCTTTTTTTTTTTTTTGCCTTTGCTTTTTTATATTTCCTTCCTTCTGTCACGGCCTTGTCCCCCGTTCTGCCTACATTGACTCACGACCACTTCAGTCACTGGGCGTGGGCGTGCAGGTGCCCCGTCGGTGTGAAATGCGATCTTCATAATGGGGAGACCGACTATTTGACAGACGTGCGTATGTGGGTGATAAAACACTCCACTCTTTGGCTCTAGGTTCCACCTTGCAACCATCTGCGAACCTCTTTCATTAATTCATCAGAAGTGATATACCCGAAAAGGAGCACTCAAATCGTAACACGCGTTGGCTGCTATGCCTCAGACGTTACACCTTTTCTGGGGTGCTTGACCCTCCTTGGTTCCCAGAACATGGCTTTCGGTTTTTATCCCCGCGTTTCGAACGTATGTACTCTCCCAAATACATTTGGATATAGCTACTTCCTCTTTGTGACCATCTGGCTAATTTGCGAGACGGTATACGTCGGCCTTTCCACGGCGGGACTTCGTGTACGTTTGTGTTTAAATGACACTCAAGCAATTGTTACGTCGTAATAATAACAATCAATTTGGGCGCTTTATTAATCTGAGGGTAGCCATGAAACCTTATTTATTTGCTTACTATTCTCACGCACACTTAGAAATAATGTTTACACTGTACACGAACCGCACCTTAGTGAAGCCACAAAGTTCCCAAAGCACAGTTTTCGAAGAAAGTTTCATTTAAGCTGCAGAAATGGTTATGCATTGAAATAGACTACAGTGCGACATTCCAGCATCAAGGGGTGGTATGTACCGAAACGGCCTTTCAAGACCGCGTCCCATACAAATTCTGGCCCTTTGTAGTTCACTGCAAAGCACTGTCATCACGATGCAGCCGTCGTGCTCCCGTCACATTCAATGCTGGCAACAGTGTACAGCGACTTTCAACTCGTGTCGTCTGCTTGAGACGACCGTGCACTTGCACATCACCATTCAGCATGTCCTCTCGGAACAAAAGAGCGGACAGCGGTGAGAGGGACATCTTTCTGATTTATTTTTTTCCCTGCTAGCTGACCTGATTAAGGGGAAAAGAATACCGCTGCCCATTGTCACGGGGAAGGGCAGCATCGGTTAGTTGCATGACGCGTGGTGTACGGCCCTCGTGCAGGTTTCTTACGGTACGAGGAAGTCCGTTGGCTGCCAAATATAGCGGCGGCGGATGGCAATGGTCGGCGGCGGCGAGCGAA
Source organism: Ornithodoros moubata (assembly GCA_029532675.1). Taxonomy (NCBI): domain Eukaryota; kingdom Metazoa; phylum Arthropoda; class Arachnida; order Ixodida; family Argasidae; genus Ornithodoros; species Ornithodoros moubata. The sequence continues at coordinate 7,123 of JARGYV010098745.1, forward strand.
AGGGGAAGCGACTGCGTTCTTCCGCAACTCTCACCCTGGAAGAAAAACAAGGTCATCTAACTAGCTTCCTTTGAGGGAGGACACAAGTTATTCGAGGCCAGCGTACATAACACTGTTCGAAAACGAACAGTATTTGCATGAAGCTATGTTTAGGTCTGGGGAAAGGCTAACGGCATGTGTAAAGGTTTGAAGTGAAAGCAATCCTGATAATGCTGACAACGCTTGTCCCCGAAATAGTGCGTTGAGGTTCGGGCAGCTGGGTGGTCAGTGTTTGGAGGAACGCATACTCTCCTTGAACACTCAATATCTAGCACTAGAAGGGATGTGGTGCAGGCAAGCTGGTAAGACATATTGGTAGAAATAACTCAGAGGTCACAAAGGGCCTTTTGCAGAGCCTGTCCAGTTGGATGAAGGCCCTGCAATACCGGTGTGCTGTAACGGAAGGGTCGCTGCTGAAGGTCTTGGGATATGGTGAAAAATCTGATGGTGAATCGCCCTCTGAGATTTTACTTGCTTATGCTTCAGTTAAACAGCTGTTAGTCTTGCTTCCAGTTGTCTTCGTATGAATGCATACGTTACACGAATAGTTGTGCAGTTCCATCAAGGAACAGGCTTCGTGGAAATGTTCTTGTAACCACCCGTTGATTTGTGCGCTAGCTTCATTCAAATGGTCGTGACTGTTCGGGAACTGGCCATCAGTTATGAGAATGGCTCATGATTGTAGTTGACTTGAATATTTAACTCCTCTTACTGCGTTTAATTTTCTTCACATCCTGCCTGATCGAAGTCGATTATCGTTTTATAACCGAGTGCAGAGCGAAAGAAAAATTGACAAATGCGAGTGCTGTACTTGCAATAACAGCTTTGTTTCAATGCACTTTGGTCTTGCAAACAGCGTTCCATATTCACTGCCGTGTTTCCCTCCCGTGCTGGGGGTCAGCAGAATAGCTTCGGGCACTTCCCTCCATACCGTCGGTGGTTATTTCCTGGAACAACTCTTTCGCGTCGATCTCACCAGGAAGACACATTTACCTGTTATGGGTTCCGACAAGACCGTATACGGTCGAGAGAATTTGGTGGACACGTCTCGGACGACTTTCTTTCACCTGATAGGGGCTGTACTGGGCTTTGATCATTATGTGTTGTAATAGACTAATAGAAACAGATGTGCCCGATATTACTCCTTATATGGTATTGAGATTGTGACGAAACTTTTGTGATTGTGTCACTTAGTGTGCGTTGTCTATGACGGAATTACCGTCTTTGAGTTTGACGCCATGGAAAGATGCGGGAAAGAAACATCACTCTGCACAAATATTCTGCACAGTGCCTTAGGCAGGTAATGAAATTGACCTATTGAGTTGACCACGCACAAAGGCCATTCAGCTCGGTTATGCGCCTACGACCCTCTGCAAAGCCCGGAGGCTTAAGGTTATTAATTCAGCTTATTCAGGGGCTCTAGAAGTGTCACAGGCGGATTATGCACAAACCCTGTCTTTCTTCTAGAATGCTGTTTTTTATTTATCATCTTGATCTCGATACTGGCAGTGCAGTCTGACGTCATGCATTCGCTGTACTTTCTTTAGGTGTTGTTTATATTTTTCCGCGATGTTATTCTTCAAGCACTTCGGTCGCCACCAGGAAGGCAAACTTTACACAACTGAACGCTTCTTGTTATGTTTCTGCTTTCACGTTTGGCGGTTTTTCATATGTGGTCACTATACTTACGCTTCCTGTTGTCAAGAGTGTTTTACAGGTATCTGCTGCCAGTATTTGCAAATGTTCCTTGCGTCAAGTGTCGCTGGTGATTTAGCGGCGGAAACGTTTCACCCAACAGTAATTTCGTTCAACTCATACTTCCCGCGCGAAGTCCTAAGCTTCCTGATTTATATGGTACTGCTTGCGCCATCTGCAGCAGAGGATGCGCTTTAATGCGGCTGGAATTGGCTAGGTTCTGGCTTGGCCGATGGGCCGACACTAAGCACGTGGGGATTCCCTCTGTCGCTTCCCTCTGTCTATGTAGTCGCTCAACTATCGTACGCTGAACATTTGAAGCCGGTGTGCCGCCGCTGATTTTACCTTTTTGACGCATGAAAATATCTCCACAGGCGAATGGTAAACACTGCATGCGTACGCAAAGCGTTAATTTTCCAGTGAGGTTAAAGGGTATGCTGCAGGGTAAACTCGAGTATCCCTCCCGTAGCTGCGTTATTTCTGTTTACTGCCAGCAATTAGAAATGGCTTGAATTTGTCTACGAAGTCGGCCCAGGCCAATCTCAAGCAGATGATGTGATGAAAAAACGCCGGGGTTAAAATTAAAAATGAAAGTAAGCCTATTTGAATATTTAGTGGGCTTTGAAACGTTCACCAGCAAAGGCAGTTCATTGTTTGTAAATATATTTAGACGTCGAATTCATCAGGTGATGTCCGATGTACCCTTTATTAGTAATTATCGAATTCTACCAAAAACCTCCGCCCGATGGCGCGAAATGGGATTCACCTGACATTTACGAAAGTTAAGTGAATCACAACCGTTCAGTGAAAAAATACATGGCATCAGACAAGCAAAGAAACAGACAAATAGTATATGTCACAATTCTCTCTAAATATAAATCCTTGCGAAAGGGGACGAAAAATTATGAGAAGTTCTGAAGAAACCCTTCTGAGAGAAGCTATAAAAACAAGAAATTTCGATAGTTTTTTGTTTGTTTGTTATTGTTTGTATTTCTCAGAAATTATCTGGAGAAGAACTGCCCACGGCACCTAAATTCGCCGAGTCTTGTGCGATATATCTCGCAGTCCATGGGGCCCATACAGCAGTATCATTGTTGCTAGCCACTGAGATAAAAAAGAAAAAAGAAAGCGTGATCGGATCGAAACCTAAATACATGGAAGGAAAGTACGCCTAAATGGACTGTACAGTCGAATGCCGCCGCCGCTGCTGTAGGAAGTGGCGTCTGCGTCTGCGCTCTATCCATGGGTTTCACGGTCACCGGTGGCGCGCCGGTCGTTGTGCGCTGGAGAAAAACAAGTCAACAACTCGACAACTTTACCAAAAACAAAATGAGTTGTTCGTTAACCATCTATTGTGGTGACACGAGGTTACCAGTCAGAACCGAGAAGCTTTAGAACGGTGAGCTAGACTGCAAATATATAAACTGCAGCCTTGTTAACCAAAGAATTCGTCTGCTGTCACGATCTCACAAGGATGCATGCGAGGGAATGGCGAATCCAGCTGAGCTATTCTCGCTTCTGGAGTCTGCTGACAGCCACGACTGGGACGAAATCAAGCAGCTGGTCAACGACTATCTTGCCAGCAGTGAGTAATAATGCACATAGCAAGAGTACGGTGAATGCTGTGGGGTGGCATACAAGTTTCAGCTTGGCCCAACGCGGCACCCGGTTACGCGAAACAAGTAAATCGTTAACCGAAGTACGAAAGCTGATGTGCTGTTGTGGAGAAGCTTCTCACGCCAAGAACAATGTGTAGGATGTTAAACGGGGAAGTACGTTATCGTCTTCCTCGGTAGTTATTCGTACTTCTTCACAGCTGCTGCTTTTGCACGTCCACTGTGCCATGGTCAGAATCACAAAATATGGAGGACATGATATGCTAAGCCGGCATCATGTCTTTTTAACTTTGTTAAGTCTTCACGCACCATGTCAAAATCAGAGGCGATGTCGAGTTTCACAGTATTTTCGTGTTATATTAGGTCTTACTGGATGCTACACAAAGCACATTTGATGAAAACTTATTGTCAATCAGTGCAAACCGTTTTTATAAAATGTCACTGAAAAGAACTTATTGCACAGCTGCACCATTTACGTTTCCTGCTTCCCACTTCTTGAAACCTTGAAGTAGATGTTGAAAGCGATGTAATATTTGCATGAACTCGTAGTACAGTTTTGCTGCATGCCTTTGCTGTTGAACAGTAAAGCCTTGCTAACACAGTCCTTTTTGTGTGAGTTTGCACTGGGATGAGTGCTAGACTTTCATGCATCCCATGAAGAAATACATCTTACATTGCTTGGGTAGGTGCAGTCAAATGGAAGGAAGGTAGCATTAGTCACCAACAACTA
>JARGYV010098749.1:0-10079 GCA_029532675.1 Ornithodoros moubata
TTTATTTAGGCTATACAAGAAAGCGTTTGCCTGTTGCCAAGAGCTGTGGCCTCCGGCCTGATGTATTTTCGTGTGTAGAAGTCAAATTTTGTACTCTTTAAGGAAAGTGATAATGTGGGCACTGAAAAGCTTTTGGTTGGCCCTCAATTTTCTTGCTGGTCTAATCGGAACTTTAAAACAGCAATTTCATTTTATTGTGCTTATTTCTACTTTTGGTTTTTGACTTCAAACGTGACTTCACGTTCCTATATATGCGGATGATGCAAATATTTACTGGGAAACTGGCAAAAATAAATAAATAAATAAAACAGCAATAACCATGCGCAAGAGATCGCAGTAAAATAGATTAAAACCCTGTCATTAGCGTAGAATGAGTGTAACAGTAAAAGCAATACTTCCCATGAACACACATTAAAGCATTATGTTTATAGTGTCTCCATGATGTCATGTCTATAATCGGCCCCATGCTCTTTTTTTTTTTGGGGGGGGGGGGCATATACGCTGCATAGTGTATGCTGTTTCGTGTATCATACACGCGTTAGTTATGGCTTCGCTGAGAGTTATCGCTTCTTTTCTACTTGCACATGTTTGGAGTCTAGCTGTCGAAGAGCAACAACCAAGTCCCAGCTTAGCACAAACCTGCTGGAGTTAGCTACCGACAATAGGAATTTAGCTGCCCAGTTTAAATTACTTTCAGTTGGATAGTTGCAATTACGTCACAATTACGCATATAGCAATTAATTATTAGTTTAACGACGTACAGCTCGCCGTTAGCATTACGTGGAACCACTTTGGAACGTGGGCGTTCCCTCGTCTCGAAGAGTGCTGTGCATAACACACCCTTTAGGAACAGTGTGCTGCATGTCTTTTAAGCATCAAGAGGTGCGTAAACGTTAGTTTTCCACTCCATCGTCGAACCACATGCATTTATCACTGACGACGTGTTTGCAAGTAAACGTCGTTACACATATTTGCGCTGATTTTGTGGGCCTTCGCTAGTTCGCACTAGGGCTGTAGAGCCTCTCAAAAAAATTTTCTCGAGCATTTTCATAGTAACTCTTGGCACCTGCGCGAGAGCATTATATGCAGCTGCGTAGAGAGAGAGAGAGGGGAAGAGTCGCCTCGGGGTCGTCGAATGCAAATTGAAGGGTAGAAAATTTGATGCGTTCCAAAATATTTCCGTTCCGAGTGCGCTGGAGCACACGTGCAGCAAATGTATTTTTCTGTCTCTCGCTCTACCCCTCCAGTTTTGGAAGGTTTCTTCGCACTGCCTAAATATAAAGAGGCAAGAAATAAAAATATTCAGATCATTGATCGGAAGAAAGGCTAAAAACTTTCACGAAGTAGAAGGGAAAATAAAAGTGTACGGCTGGCTAGGGGACGAGTCGCGCGTCATCTCGTTGGTGCAGATTTTTTTACTCTGATATTTTACGCGTTTTTTAGAAAGACGGCAAGGGTCCTTCGCTTAGGTTAAATGGGATGGACAAAATGTGAAGATCAAATCAGGAACGGTGTCCCGCCAAGTAGAGACAGCCCCCTTGGGGAGTACCAGGGGAAATTGGTGTTCGGAGGCTGGAACGCAGAAACGGGGACTAAATACACAGGGAAGCCTAAACTTGCCTTTAGAACAACTATAGAAGAAAGTAACTAAAAAATGCTAGCCAGCTGCGGGATTTGAACCTAAAACCTCCGAGTTTCCGCTTCAAGACTTTATCACTTGAGCGAAGGTAGTTTTATTTAATGCATGAAACATGTTACACCATACAAATACAAGTTCGATCCCGCAATTACTGACAGGCTAAACATTTTTCATGGTCAAATATGTTAAGTACGTAAGATAGCTGCACATCGTCTGTATTACATAGTTCATAAATACGTTTTATTCGTTCTGCATGTTTCTGAAAGAGGACCCAGATACAACAGTGAACTTCATCACATTGTAATTTCGCACGCGATATCCGCATACAGCCCATGCCTGTGATTATGGACATACATTGTGGTACGCGCACACAGCTGAAGGAACCGGTAGAAACCTAATGGAATACGCATTTACAAATGTTATTTCCTTAAAAGCTTATTGAAATACTTCCCGAAAGAAAACAGCATGTTGTCATGCAATAAAGCAATGTTTTATAGTCTCCGGGCCACTACACCAGTGACAGTTAGTGGACCACGGCACGGAAATACCCCGTTTGCATAGCCAGACTTTCACAGGTAGGAGCTAAGCTGACACACTTCCCCAGTGACCTGGTGATGGGTGTCATTTGGAGGGGAAACCCAACTCATACTGTCACTTATTCCGCTTTCGCTCTTGCATTTTTATCTCAGAGACAGTGACAGGACAGTTGACGCATCGGCACCTGGAGGGCACGATGGATATTGGTGCTCTGAGGCGTACAAATGGGGTGTGTATAAACAAAGAAGCCTCAACTTCTCTTCTGCTAGATTAACTCTATTGGTAGAGCATTGGGCCAGAAATCTAGAGGCCGTAGGTTAATGTCCCGCAGCTCGCTAGCCTTCTTCGGTTCTTCTTCAGCCTTCTTTCCTTGCGTTGAAGAGAACTCCCAGCTGGCGCTCCCAGAGTTGCATGTGTGACGTGCGTTGAAGTCGTTCATTCCAAACGCGCATACGCGTATAGAATGGCTCGCTTCGTTATTTTGAAAGGTAGATTCGAAATGATAGTTGACTGTGTAAGTTGTGAATTCCTGGTTTAGATGTTGCGAGTGGGTACTATGTGAAAAGGTGTTGTACTTTTCCGGTAGGTTGACGACGGCGGTAAAAATTACATACCCGAGCAATGGGAAGACAAGTTATATTTTTATTAATACATTTTGGACGTACACAGTGTAGGGACATATCTGGATATGCAGAGGTAATTTTGTACGTTAGACTATATTGTGTCTCTTACAGCCGGGAAAGCTATTTACTGAATTTAGGGCACAAGAAAGCCCTATAAAGCTTTGTACAGGCATGTACACGCATACTGGACGATAACGATAAATGAGACTGACGTCGGCAAGTTGGGGAGACATAGTAATAATAGTAAAAGATTTATAGAACAGAAATAAACTGACGGTTATACATAAGTAAGCCACCGAGCACAGGTTAGCTGGTTGTACATGACTGAGGAAGTAACCCTGACACGAGAATTTTGAGAATTTGTTGTCGCTTTTGTCTCCTTCGTCTCAGGATTATTTCGTCAGTAACAGTTATAAAACTATCCCCACAAGTATTCAACTACTTTCTCCCAATACATTCATACATTCGTTCTGCAAACAACTTAACGCGATCTTTTCATACTACATTGAACTACGTTGTGGCTTGGACGACCATCGTCGCCCAATTCAGCTGCACAACGATCGTTTGTAGCGTGCGAGAAAACAAAGGCATGGTGCAGTTGTTCCTGCTTTGTATTCCAAAGCATTGGTCCGAGGAAGATGTTCTCGCTTTCTTTTCTGGCATATCTACGAACGTCTTGCTCCATTCGTCCTTTCGTGATCCTTTCAGCACAGTGCTCTTGAGCATCCCGGGCGATGGCGCCGAAGATACAAGAAGAAGAATGCCTTTCCAAGCGGAAGGTTTATGCGGAGAAAGGCGAAGAGTGTTGTTTGTCTACGAATGCTGGCTTCGCCTTCTTCATGGTTGTTCTCTTAAAGGGACTGGCTGTGGCGAAAGCCACCGATCCGTGACTGTGCGGGGTCATTGAGTGGAAAGGATGCTAAGCGTTAGATTTGACGGCTTTTGTGTCGATTGTGCTGGCAAAGGTCTTTTCGCGCAGATTGTTGGCTCTTAATAGTGTAGGTGTTGCAAGACACTATGTCGTTGGACTTCAGGGACGTGTAGAGAATACGATGTGTTAGCGTTTTCTAAAGATTGCGGCTAGCGAAAGTTGTGCGGGAGAAAAGAGTGGGTTTAAAGTGTTGTCCCGATGCGGCCCTAATGATCCAGTAGAAAAGCGTGAATCAGGGGCTGTGATCTAGCTTTGTTCTCTGCGTGTCACCTCGAATGCCATGCAATGTGGATATCCACTTTGGAATCATTCGCATCGACAAGATCACATCATCTTCTCCTGAGAGAACTGGTAAAATAGCATAGAAACAAGTTATAAAGTTAATTATATCATGAGCATCTAATATGTTTTTCTCTAAATCTTTCTCTTCCTATTATGTAAGAAGGCTGTGAGCGTGAGGGTATAGGCATACGACACAACACAATGCTCTGATATGGCGCCTGGACTATTGCACAATCAGGCATATAAGTTACAATGGAGGTCATAGTCACGTTCATAAGATCATTGATCTCATAACTAATAGTTGTCTTTTTTCTAATGAACGCAAATATAGTATGACAATTTAAGAGGATATGATTAATTGCTATTGCGGTACCAACTTATGACATGAGGTTGGCTCGAATTGCGAAGCTGTAGAAATTGCGAAGAAATTAAATCACGACTGAAATGATAGGAAAGCGCGTGGTCGCCTTGTATGAGTGCCACGAGAACTGCGGTCGATGTACAAAATATGAGCTCCCACACAGTGACCCTCGCCATATCTGCTTTTCTTCGTGTCGCTTTAGCAGTTCTGAACATCGACAGAATCTCCGACAGTACACGAAATTCGTCACTTACACTCGCTACTTGGTTCCCTGTAAAGAACTAAGACCCACCGAGTTGAAAGCTAGCCCTGATCATGCCTAATTTCACCCGCATTAACTCACTTCGCACACCGTGGTAACGGGACAGGGCACCGCACCCGGAGTGCTAAGTCTCCCCACATAATCATTACCATCATTTATTGTTGTTGTTGTTCTTAGCGTGTCTTTAACTGATCTTTAAACCATCATTTTAACGAGCAGGCTGATTTAACTATCAGTTCTGAAATCGTAAGAAGAAAAACACAAATAAATAAATGTCCGAAAATAAGTAACTAAATTAATTAAAAAAAAGATAACAGGCTGTCGATGTAGCATTGGTACAATCTCAGTACATCTGACTCTCCTCACGCCAATGGCTTTCATTTAGTCATTATTAATCCTACATATGTACATACTTGTGTGTTTGTTTCGTAGAGCGGTTGCGACCTTAGCTACTCTGGAAAGCCCGTAAAAATGACTGCAAAACTTTATCGTTCTACCTCAGAGTCACTCAGTGTGTCTCACTGATAAAAACTTCATCGTTACGAACTACTCAGTAACATCAGAATGTACTTGACCCTGGCACTAGAGCCAGAACTGTTTTCTATTCTCCTTCTTACCAAACGGCAACTGACATCCACTGGCGCTGCGAAATCTCCCCGAGGGCACCAATTATGATTACTAAAGTGAGACGCCGACACCCTCGCGAGTCACTGCACACGAAGTACAGTGCGAAGCACTTTACTTAACCATGAAGCCCCGGCTGCTTGCGCTCCAGTAGATAACGTCACAGATCAGGCCACACTTTTCACTTTTTTTTTGCAACCCCTTTTCTTCCTCGTTGGGAAAATTTCATTTAATTGCTCTCTTAGCGACCTTATTAAGAAGAAAAAAATAAATGCGGTGAGGAGGGTCCTCCCTCGACACGTCTTCATCTTTCCGGACTCCGGAAGATCGCCAAGAGCCGGAAGCGACTCCGGTCGGAGGCTCTCCGGAGGCGGGGAGCCTTCCTCTGGGGAGCGAAGGTTTTCGGAAGCGAGGTGAAATGTTTGGAAAAGTTAGCCGCGCCCAAGTTGCAAGAGAGACGGGATCGTAAACGAGGGATTTCACGCACGAATGAGGGCGAGAGTGGTGGCAGCGTTGAAGTGAATTTTATGTTAGCTGGCAGATAAGAGCGGTTTTAGGGAGACGGAAGCGGCACGCGTTCTAGTGAGCTAAATGCGGTAAGGTTGAGTGTGCATGTGTGTGTGAGCGTGGGCTAGAGATGCGGAAGATAAGTTCTTGATGTGTTAGGGGAGTTAGCTAAGTAGGTCGTCATGGAGTTGATGCGAGATTAGTCCGGGGCATACAGGGTAAACAGAAGGGCGGTCAGGGGTTTTCGCTTTGGTTGGAGGTGGCCCTTTTGGTTTAGGTTCAGATATTTATCTATAGGTAAAATAAAAGCAAATGTCAAAGTAGTTTGAGCGAGCTGTCAACATAGGCCGGCAGGAAGCATCTACGAAAACTAAGATTTAAGGCAGGACTTTCGTGCAGTATCCTGCATAGAAGACTTGTACTAGATCTTATTTTAAGAGGTTGCTCCTTCGGTCTTATATTTATTGTTCATATACGAGCCACATCATTGCGTAAAACGGGGCAAGATTATTTGATATACGTGAATTTAATTGAATGTACATAAACATGTGTATATAATAAGTACAAGCAACTGCATGTTTTGTCTCAGACTCATTGAAGCATTTTTGCGAACGGTTGCATTGTCAATGGTACACCACGGTGAAACAGCGATTTTATTTTTTGTCTCAAACAGTAATCAAAAGCGTAATAGGACAACGTCTTCCTTTTTCCTCTTTCCTTCTTTTTTTTCTTTTTCCCAGTCACCAAAGAGGTCACTACAGGACGCAGATCCCGGAGTTATTCTTTTATGTATGTATAAGTCATCCCAGCCACTCTGTTAGGGTTGGTTTTCTCTGCTCATGGCAGGACAAATTAGACTCTGTAGCAGACTTCACTATGTTTGAGGACACACGAAGTCTTAGCCCTGTGGCGGTCAGAAGGAACTTGAAATTGGATGTTACACATGTGAATATGCTCAAGAGACTTGGTAGACCCAACGGGGCTTAACTAGTCTAATGTTATTAACAAATATCCAAGTTAGAGGGAGCTTATAACAAATATATGAAGATTTTTAAATCTTTAATTTATAGAAAAGGAAACAATGGACGTACACCGACACCACGACAACGCACCGACCTCGAACCTTCCAGTACAGCGTTTATAGCGAGGTTCAAGCAGTACTAACGATTACTGCGCGCAATGGTACTCGTACAGGCACTTATCTCGCGAATACACATTTACATCATTGGTGTTTCCTTCAGGATTCTAAAGCTCCATCGCCTTACAGCTGCACGAGGCCCACGAGAGTATGGCACCGCGGTTGAAGGCGCTTCTCCTTCCGGGCTCTCGACATTGCTTTTTACCGCGCTGTACAATTTGAATCTGGAATGGTCTTGCAAAGAAAAGGCTGTTTCCTTGTGTCGGACGAGGCTCGTGAGGGTTCTTCGTGGTCTGCACATAAATATTCTGCCTCAACGTAATTGAGCACATTTATTTTCTCCAACGGATTCTGTAGACGCTGTAAAAAAAAAAAAAAAAAAAGGAAAGAAGAAAAGAGTAAGAAAACCTGTCACTGCTTGGCTGGCAGCAGAGTTGTCTGCGCGACGTTAGTCCTTACGAGAGAGCCTCATATTAAGAACGTCGTTAGCTGGAGGCTGTGAGCGTTAATGCTTTCCAGCACCAATGTGTAACATTTCTCTCTTGCATGCTTGCGATGCGTATAGAGACTCCGAACGTGCACCGTCATGTGGGGGTTATAAAAAGCACGAGAGCGGATAAAGAAATGTGGCACGTGGGTGCCATTTTGTATTTACGGATTTTATCCTCGGGATTTTCTTGCGCTTGCTGGATTACGGTTAAAGATGGAGAAGAAGAGTGTTTAATCTCCCGTAGATTCGTACTGCGGCTGTTAATGAAACACCTCCGAAAATAGCCTGCGAAAATTGATTGTGGAGAATGAGAAATTGTTGACGGGGTTTTAATCATGAGAGTTCATTGTGAATTGTGCCTCAATCAGCCGTCCTATTAGGTTTATTTCTATTATTTAACCGTGTTTTTATTTCATCTACATGCCTCAGTATTTATAGTCTCTTTATTCTATGTCAGGAGAGGTGTTTGAAAGAGGGATAGGAGTTTTTTTATTTTTCGTCTAAGATTTTACATTAAGAGTGAGAATAGATTATTTCAGTTAGAAACGGATCGCGAAAAATATAACAATTAATTCACGCATATTTACCGCCTAAAAACTTATTTAGTAAGGAAAAAAAAAAAAAAGGAACGATACTAGAGAGTAAATGGCAACCAGCATGTTTTAAACGGGCCCAATATCGTGTACCTTGCCTTGAGAAATAAGGTACGGATCAAAGAAAGCACGTTTGAATCGTGAACAACAAAAGACAGAAACGCAGTTCTTAGCAGCGCCAAGTGAAGTATGAAACGAACATGAAGGCCCTCTATAGAAAGTGGACCCGTTAACAGGACGTCTCTAACGAGGTTCGCTGAATCGCCGCTTGTGTGCGGAAGCCTTTCCGGTCCAGCAGCAGCAGCACGGATGAACCCTCGCTGCCCTCCCTCTTCCTTGATATATTGCAACGTGGAGAAGATATTGAAGCCAATATCGGAGCAGCTTCTTCTCTAATCAGTGCACCCGTAATCGCTCAAGAGGAAACTGAGGGAATGGCCTCTCTCGATTTAATTAAACTTTCAAAATAACTCGCTCAGCCCTGCTCGTTATCAATTCAGTTTTTTTTGTTTGTTTCTGTTTCTTTTTCCTCTCGTGTAGCTGTAGGTTTTTTCTTGTTTTCACTAGTATTAGTATAGCTGCCGTTTCGACCGAAAGGGCCTTTAATGGGTCCTATCTTTTTCTCGTCCCCCAAATTCGGAAGGTTATTCTCCTTCCGGTTCTCTTGTCTGTGCGTATTCTCAATGAGAAATATATTTCTCTTGCTGCGACAAAAGAGGGGTAATGGGCTTTACCGGGACTCTCCAATGTGAAGGGTTGGGGGGAGTGGGTTTGCATACGGTTCGCCGTTGAGGGTGTAAACCGTCGAGTGCGCGTTTAATTGAAATTGAAGTTTTCTTCTTGGCGAAGCCCTGTAGGAGTGATACGCAGGGCCTCAAACTCTTTGTATGCTAGGTGCTGCTCTACTCTGTAGGCAAGTTTCGCAGGTGGGTTTAGTGTCGTAATCTTTCGGGGCTTGTCGGAAACTGTTTACGAATCGTGTGCAGTCCTTGTGAAACAAACAATTCACAGAGTACCTACCCTCCTCTGTTTGTCAATAATTTGTTAGTCTTAGTGTTGCCCACATCCTAAGTTGAAAATGAATGTACTGAACCTTTCTTTACCCGAATTGGGGTAGCATAAGCTTTCACAACCTTTCAACGGAGCTAGGTTTGTAACTCACAGCTCACGCCTTTGTGGAATTGTTTATTGTACACGTGTAGAGGCGGCAGACGGATATTCCGCTGTACGTTTTCTGTGGAAAGATAGAGGAGCGAAACAAATACAAACGAATCTGGCACCTATAGACTCCGAATAACCGCCCCCTGCAGAGATCGGCGTCTCTTCAAACTGGGAAAGGTTTCCTGTTCTAACTGCGATGAGTATGGCGTAACAGAGGAAGTAGGGAACATCACTGAAATAGTGTCAAACGTATTACGTGCAGCGGTGTGTCCCCTGCAGTTTTCGTTTCCACGTTTGGACAACCACGAATTAAATGTTCGATACTGCCTCGCTTGGAGCCTGTGCGACTGACTGCCGTCTTAAAATCCATAGGTTGAGCATTCTGAAGCAAAGTTTGCACACTGCGCTTTAGGAAAACCTTTTCGTGGTACACAATATTTATTTTTCGTCTTATTTTTCTGTTCTCATATGACAGTTATTTACGCAACATAGAATATGCAATCTTGATTAGGCAGGACCCACATCTATGTTTTTATTTTCCTTCTTCAATCTACCAAACAGCAAGGGAATCAAACTGTCGCAGGCAGTGGGAGGAAGACGTCTCTTCCGGCGGACACCTATTGACGCCCGCTATCGTCTCACTCTCAATGCACGCTATACTTGTTTAAGCTGCTCACTTGCTTTCAGCTTTGAAACACAGTCATTTATCACTTGCGTGCAATGCAAATCTACATGTGTTCGTTCCACTATTGGGCCGCACCATGCAACTACTGAGCATGAGATATTCATTATTCATAGCACATGCGCGTAATGGGTCTTTACCTCAAAGCTTGGACGAGAGTCCAGAAAGAACTACTTTTTTAGAATGTGCATCTGCCTGCATCTACCTGGCGTCAGGAAAACTGTCGCAGACTGGGAGTTATCTTTACTT
>JARGYV010098755.1:0-12132 GCA_029532675.1 Ornithodoros moubata
TCAGAGACGCCATTCGCTGAAAACGGTGGGCGTACGCCATTTCAGCGAATGGCGTCTCTGAACGATATCATTTGGAACAGCGATTGGCCATCGCCGTGCTATGCGGTGAAGTTCTGTTTTAAGAGTGTAGGGCAACCATAACCAATTTCACGATGCAGCCTCCATGGTAAAGAAAGCGAAGTCTATAGATATGGGCAAGGGCTGTTCAAAGACATGTTGCTCATTATTTGGCATCAGTATTGCTCCTGACACATCTGTATATAATCCAGAGCATGTCATCGGACGATCCTCGACAGAAACGGACATGTGGAAAACTGTTGACTGGAGTGGGCCAGTATACGATTTTCAGCACGTTCGCTTGTGTTGGCCGCCGGAGTACGTACTAGTAGCGGATCGTCTCGGCACGATCGAAAAAGGGCTGACAGGTAGCTGTGTCCATAGTAGTACCTTTATCTTGGTCGAAAATGTTCAATAAACCACCAGTAGTGCAGCAATGCAGAAGAACATGCGCTCCAGGCCCAGAGGATACCATTTATCGGCGTAGGTGAAAGGGATGTGAAAGTAAGCTCAACATTAATGGCCCTTAGTACCGGTTGCAATGTTGTCCGCCGTTGCTAAAACCAGGTAATAGCCAGTTCGTAGTCACACTTTTTATTTTACTGGCACCTTTTCCAGTTGTATGTCTGTTCATTCAAACATCTGGCTACCCTTCCTCGCTGTCCTCCCGTCTGGTTCTTGCAATGTGTGTTTATGTCTCATAGATGGTGTTACTGTATCATGGTATAAAGGAACATGAAAAGTATTGCAAAACAAGGGGAAAGGCGTAATTTAAGAGCCCGACGCTCGTGATATAGCTGCGTAAGAAAGCACGCACAAAAATAAATAAATTAATAAATAAAAATGAAATGCAATAAATTGTCGCATTTTATATTTTTCTTTCTTTTCTAAATTACAGTGGTGACCACTGGCCCCGAGAAATATCTCCTGTCAAGCAACCCTGGGAATCGTGTTGACATCGTCGTCCTTGACTACCTTACACGCTGAGGTAGGAGCATGCGGGCCGTTCGGCTCTCTTTTTTCGCGAGCCTCGGGGGCCCAACTTGTGCGTGTCACCGTATTGCCTGCAGTTTCAATTTTTAGCCTCATAATGAATTGGTGAGTCCTAAGGTTTCTGGCCGTCTTCCCCAGTGTACCACAACAACACACTGTTATTTTCGCTTGGGTTACGCGGGAAAAAGTAGTGCAAACAGCGCTAACCGTCAAACAGAAGCACTGGAAGGTATCATTCTGTTTGACGGTTGGCGCTAAGTGCACTACTTTTTCCCCCGCAAACCCAAGCGAAAATAACAGTGCAGATAGTTTAATGACGATGGCGTCGGGTATTTCATTGTGCCAGATACGATAGCCTACCCCATTACAATGTGTCTAAACATGAAAAATGTTAATGATGAGAAAACTAACGATACAGAGCTAGACATGTTCCATGTTCGCAGCGAAACTGAAGAAGTACGGATGTTTATCGGTTTCACTTTTGGTGTCACTCGTATTCGCGGATATTTTGCTGGGGTCATGTGTCAACGTCTTAGCCGAGCACATACGTTTCAAAGGCGCCGCAACCATAAGCTAAAATGTTGCGCACCCACTACGTTCTTGACAGCGGCATGGGACCTCAACACATCTGAAACTGAAGAAATTCATGCGGTGCACCAGAAAATAAAAGTGCACCGGGAAAGAAAAAGGCGCTGACCCTCAACTGCACGTATGCTGGCTATTTAAGGTGTATGACCGTAATTTGCTTTTGGTCCGCTTCATGCAGTAGAACGTACAAAGAAAGCACTGGTGGTCTCTTCTGTATGCTCGATATGTTCTGCATTCGCTAAATAACTCTACACATTACATGGTGTCGATGCATAATGACGGTGTGGGAATCGGAGCATTTTATCCTAGTCTTTGTGAGCAGCTTGCAACTCGTTCGTGCATGAGGAGAATGGATAACAACCCGTCGGCGCCGTCTTTGAGGTTCCCCTTAGTGTACGCTGGTCTTTCTAGGATTCCTTGTTGCCTGCTTTTTTAGCA
This sequence comes from Ornithodoros moubata, assembly GCA_029532675.1. Taxonomy (NCBI): domain Eukaryota; kingdom Metazoa; phylum Arthropoda; class Arachnida; order Ixodida; family Argasidae; genus Ornithodoros; species Ornithodoros moubata. The sequence goes on from JARGYV010098755.1 coordinate 2,077, forward strand.
GTAAAATCCGGATGCAGGACCTTTGGTGATATGTCTTTCACCACAACTACAACATGAGTGATGGGGCATTTCGCCGCTGTGGTCGCATCTTATCCATTATCACCACGCTCCTAAACCGATAGATATTGAGCTCTAACACACACACACATTAACTGATTAGAAAACGCTCGCGGTGTAAATATAGGGCGCTCTTTACAGCACGATCTAGTTGAAAAGCAGTGTAAAACAAGAAAATGTCAACCTAAATCTAGTCTTATCCAATTATCTATCGGTGCCAACGGCATATAGCCGAGCTATCCGGCGTGTAATTACCTCGTCACGTCATCGCGTAAATATGTATATATGTCGCTCAACTTCTGGCATATTGTCATGAATCTCCCGTCTATTTTATTGTATTGAACAATTGTCCCGTTATTAAAGCAACTTGTCAAACAATAAATAAATAAACCTAGCCGAGGGAGCTGACGCGAAAGACTAAGAGGTAACGGGATCTAATTTAACTGCCGGAGGTTTTTCCTCGGTTTTCCCCTTACATCTATGCCGGCACAGTTTTCTTCCAAGTCCATCCAGGATGCCTGTTTCTGGGTATTTTGCAGAGAAATTACTCAACACGCGATAGGTGCACACACTATCCAACGTATGGGAAACAAATTAATTGTGAAAACCATGTTAATGCTGTGGTGTTTTTATCGCGAGAGTTAGTGCTAAGGAGAGGAGAATGTTGCGATCGTTTGCAATCATTGCTAGAAAGAGGGGTAAAAATAATTATTGAAAGTTTCAAGGACTACTACTTTTGTATGTATGTTGTAGGTTCGGCAATGGTGATGGACATACGAGGGAACCGCGACATAGCCAAATTATCGAGCGGCATGGTCAAACATGTACCGACGAGAATCTCTTCATACCCTCTAGGAAAACGCATTGCACAAAAGTAGACAGCGCCCTCTTTTCATTCGTAAAAAAAAAATGAAATATATGATCTTACTTTTGCCTTTACTCTATTCGAAGAACTGGTTCTCCCAAGAGCATATAGAACCCGAGATAGTATTGTCCGTTAAAGTAGCTTCCTATCGGTACCTACATTTTCAGCCTACAGCATACACTAGCCCTACCGAACTGTTTTGAAATTGGCCCTTTTCAAAGCAGGAGTGGAGTTTGAGCCTTACCATCACCAGCTAGCCTATATACACTGAAGTTCATATAAGTTCGTAGAAGTTCATTCGTATAAGTGCACATTCTTGAAGTTGTTAAAACCTATTTTTTGCAGAAATCCCATCACCATAACGTGCGGTGCTTTATTGGCGTTGTTTGGAACACACACGATGTCTAAGATATCTGTGGAAGACGAAAAATCCCCTTGGCAGCGATTTCACGTTAGGAGCACGTCTTCAAAGCTTTCTATCTAGGTAATTGAAAATCGAGATTAAACTAGTTTTCGTACACACAATAGTTATAGGTTGATAGGTTGCACCGGCCTTTGCCTTCAGGTTTTCATTTTCTTATTCTTCTTATATAATAAGGATTGCCCTGTTTGATTTAAAGTCGAAGGTGCTGAAACACCATAAAATAAGGGATAAAAATATAAGAACTCTAAAAGCTTTCCCAAAATTTTATTCACACGTATTTGGTTCTAACAGGGAAAGGCCGTGGATTTTGCGCAACGATGATATGACGATGATATTCGCAGCCTTTTGAAAATTCGCTTGCCTGGGCAAAGTGACAAGCTCACTGAAAGAAGAGAGAAAGAAACAAAGTGTAATCAGCAACTTTGCTCATTGACGCCTTTACACGGGCACTAGAATATCGTAAAGTGTAATAATCATTGTCAGTAGGCAATAGATGAAATATCGTAAGTACATGCAAACTGGCGACTAGATCCAGGAAAACTGAAAGTTTGAGTGTGGGTTGTACGAGGAGCACATGGGACAACACTGAAACAGCTTAAGTGATCGTATACTTCTTTTGTACCACACTCTAAGAACGGAACTTCACCGCATAACACGGCGTTGTCAGTCACACCCATCGCTGTGCTTTTCCCTTTGATTTTGTACCTCATAGACGTAGATAATGTGCGTGCGACGGTTAGATCTGGGCAAGGATGTCTCGAGGAATGGGACTGTGAGAGCCCTCGTAGGGTACCAAGTTCTTAGACTTTGGATGAATGACGTAAGTCCCCTGGTCCACAACCATGGGCTTAAAAGGATTCGATCCAGGATGTCCAACAGGAGGCATCATAGGCGGTGACGGTCTCGAGCGCCTTGACTCCTGCGCGAAAAGCAATACGCCTGAGTATCATCACCAACCTCATCTACCTCATCACAGTCAACACACCACAAGCCAGCAGCAATGGGGGAGCACTGTGCTGGTAAAGTGGAAAGCCTCCCCTCATCATCATCGGCAATGGGTTCTCATAGAGAGAACACAACGTCGCACGGTGAGGCTTTCGAACATGGCGCGATGTTCTAGCTTAAGTCTCCAAAGAACTGAGAAGGAAGAGGTCATACAGGGTCTTTGTGTAATGCATCGAATCAAAAATGAATCTTCACAAAACTGAGTTTACACACGCGTATAGTGGAATCATGCGGCCAGCAGTGCTGCACAACAGTCAGCTTCACTTCTGACGGAAACGCATTTCCTTCTGCTACTTTTCCTAATAAATCCACCGCCCCTCTCTTCCTACCCCGTCACGAAATCATCTGTGCCCGATCGCGAGCCTATAAGGCCATTCTCAGCAGCTGAATCTTCGCGCGCGTATTTACCATCGCTGATCAGAATTGTGACGCGAGCCAATCCGGAAGGAAAAGTAATTATTACAAAAAACACGCTCCCTTTCTTCGTTTCTGCAATAATTCGGGGCTAAAAATAGCATTATATATAGATACACAAAAGAGGAAGCGGTGGCCATCGCGAGTCGTGATATCCGTGAATAGACTGGTTTCCAAGAACGGGAGATCAGAACTGGAGCACTATACTAGTGCCTTTGTTCCTTCATACACGTGGTACCAAGATGCGCAGTAAGATGGCGGTGAGTGAATGATAAACGTGATAAGGTTGTAATTACAGCGCTCAATACGAGCAAAATCGCTTTCTGACAGCGTCCTCGTTTGTTCTTTGGAGACGATTAGTGACAGGTGTGGCAAGTGTGCCGAGGATATATGAAACTTTGGCGTCAACTTCGCAACGAGGAAGCTTATCGCACGTTCGACTGTTACAGTAAAGGCACGTCAGCCTGGTCGAAAGTAAAGGTGTCTGCTTAGCGTGTCGTCTGCTTCAGGGTCGCAGGCAGTTACAGCTTCCGCAATTCAATGCGGAGGCTGGGAGGAAGTGTCCGGCGTGACTGTCAGCCACGACGGTGACCACCGGATCTTCCTGCATTTGCTGCAGCTGCCTTTATGTTCGCTTATTTACACACGATTAGAAACGTTAGGCATAAATTTACCCTCGCTTTCCGTTTCACCCTACATAAGCCTATAATGCGACAAATATGGCGAGAATTGTAGTCGTAGTTTTCTGTTTTTGCTAGCGGAACGCATGAAATCTCCCCTTGACGGATAGCAACGACAACAGGCTCTCTCCTTCACGCATGCGCAAATGCTTGCTTGTACAAACTGTTAATCGCGTTTCATCGTAACCTTACTGACAAACGCGCGCTTTATCATTTTAGAATTCAATTCCAGTGGAGAAAGATTTATATCACCGCAGTCAAAGATGGGTTTATATGTTTGATAGCTTAAGATCTCCTCTTGGTATAGGCATGTCAATAGAGGCGAGCTTGTTCCAAAAGAAAAGAGAAAAGTATGAAAAATAAATAAATAAATAAAACATTGACAAGAAGTGCACGAGCGATTTGACGGCTGCAGCGCGCTCCATTTTTATTCGCACTCTATAAGCGCCATACGGAGGTCTAACAATAGGACATATAGGAGTTAACACTCGACGGCTGTCACTAGCCTTCAACGGCTCTAGAAGTAAAGCTCTGACGCACAGAATAAAAGTGTGAAAAGCGAGCGTTTGGTTCCTGTTACTATCCGTTTTCCTTTCTCTCTCTCTCTCTCTCGTAATAGTAAAAGTAATTGCATAAAGAGGTAGTTTGCAAAAACTAAAAGGAAATTTCTGTCGTGCGGATAGAGATTTTGCAGCTTGAGCAAAAACGCCAGAAAGCAGTGCACTAAAGAGTGATAACATGTCATTACGTCTAACGTGCCGTTATATCCAACGTAAACAAGAAGGAGAACCGAGAGGCATGGAACACAAAAAGCAGACACGGGCTGTTGTCTCCATCCAATGTATTTAATGGGTCCAGGAAAAATGTTCCCGGAAATATTGCCCCAGGAAATAATGCTCCCGGAAAAAATGTTCCCTGGAAAGCATGTGCCCGGAATAAGTGTTCGCGGAAAGATCGCTAAACTGGGTGCGAATTTATGAAGAAGCGAGCGCTTTAATGTTGACACTGACTGTTAATATTTAATAACATTAATAATGATGGGAACAAAATAAGGGCAACAAGCCTTTGGGCTTAGGCGTGTCCGCCATGCAAATTTTCATTTTCCTTTTGACATGAACGAATGAATAAAAAATAATAACAAAAAAAATCAAACGCAAAATGAAGAACCTGGGAACAATGAAGCGCATTACGCGGTGAGTAAGTGTGCTCCCCGAAAAGTGATCACCTCAGAACGAAGGCAGAGAAAAATGTACTACAGAGAAAATGAGTGCGAGCTTTAGACACTCATCGAATTCCCTCTGTGAAAGTAGCTGTCACGCCACCCACCTCGTTCACACAGGTCATAGGTTTGTTTCTGAGGCGAAAGAGAAGGGTGTAAGTTGATACGATTTAAGGCGTATGCTGGCACAGTTCTCCGTGAAGTTCGCCCGAACCGACGTGTCCCTCCCAGCGTCAGTCGTGACGTTGCCCGCACTAGGACCGTAATTTGGATCGCTTTGTAGACCAGACAGGTTATTTTCAGTTGGGAACACTACTGAAACTGTGCGCTCTTTAACGATGGACGGTATGTCAGACGGTACTTTGTTCTCGTTATACATGTACGCGGTTTCGTATTCACCCCCCTTAGCCCCCCTCCCCCCCCCCAAAAAAAAAGAGTCATTCAAAATGGGGTGCACAAACAATTCGCTTTTATTTATTGTTTTTTTGTTTTGTTTTTTCTGGAAAATTTTTTCCGTTTCCCATATTCAGTGGAGCTAAAAATCGATCTATACACGCTGACTATGAGAAAAATGGCTCTGATGCCACTAACCTGGACTTTGTAATGGACGGACATCATTGACGTGAGCAATATGTCCTCAATGACACCAACCTAACTTTCATCAGGAACGGACATCATTGATCATGGACCCATCCTATCATTGATCGTGGACCCATCCTCGACGTGCCACTAACCTAAACTTTGACAAATGATCTGGGACCATGTTTCCGCAGACCCATCCCGATCACCCTTCGACACGTCAGCACATCGAACACGCCGTTACATCCAAACCGTGTCATTACATCCAACGAGCCATTACATCCATCGTGCTGTTACATCCATCGAAGGATGTACCAGCACGTTGGATGTAATGACTCGTTACCCTGAACAGCCTATTCACGATAATCTTATTTCTTTGTTTCATATGTATATCACTTCATCATCACCACCTAATGTTGTTGTTCATGTGAGGTGTACACTTTTTCATTATTTTTTCACAATAACGTTGTGTGTTAATTGCCACAATAATATTGATACTCTTCACTTCCATACCACCTGTGGCTTAATTGTTTAGCGATATAGTGCATACCTCGGCGTAAGGTTCTTCGTAGACGATAGTTTTCGGTCGATGACGGTAAGATGTCCTGTGGCCACGTGATTTTCCACGGCGAATCACGTACACTGGTTCATCTCTGGATCCACTGGTTGCTGTATCATCATAGTCAGTATAGACCCGTGTTCGACCCCGCCGAATGTAGATGGGTTGGTCATCGTAGTCGTCCTCGTCCGCGTATCGAATACGATATCGTCTTCGAGCCGAACCGACTGCTACTGCAACGACCAGGAACAGAATAACCTGAAGGGAAAAAAATGAAGAAGTCATCAGTCATTTACGTCCCGTTCATAGCGATACAGCGAGAGGGAAGGTTTACTAGATACGCAAGCATGCGTCATTTTTCTGAGGAGCAGCGCCCTAACAACTGCAGGAACTGTCTATGGCGTTGACGTCGCAGCAGAGCACAGCATCCTCTGTTTTTACTCAGCCACTTTTGCAAGAGAGCGGTGTGTTCATGATGTTCCGTCTCCAGGTTGGTGTGCGCCGTGACATGAACGATAACAGCAAATCCATGATGACGATGGCGTGGAGATGGAGAAAAGCAGAAAGGAGCAGTGGAGTATCCGGTTCCCTTGAGAAGGAGACTACACTCTCCATTTTGTTTCTTTCTACTACCACCCAAGTGAGCCCAGCTGAATGTCAGGCGAAGGGAAATTACTGTGTGCTCACAGTGGATGTGTAAAATGGCCCAAGGCCGCAGTGAAGTGAGCGTCAGAAAACGTACCCTGAGCGCAAATGACTTAATGCGAGGGTTTTATGAGGGCAACGGCAATATCTCTGCACGATCCCTACCAGAGGCAACGTGGCATCTATTGTTTGTTTATTTCTTTTTGTGTGTGTGCTATTCACCACAGAAATAACAGGAGCCCGGTTTCACGCTTCAGCAAAAGTGTACCGGTTTCTATCATGGGCATGACTCGCATAAGGGGAAAGTACCGTTATGAAGAGCGAAGTTTACACTCAACCGGGATGCGGAAGTGCGGTATAGGGGTCACAAGAGCGCGCCAACCTTCGCGTTAGTGAAACTGTTTACTGGAATGCACACCTGCGTAAACTGCACAGGTTCCTAAATTCTGTTGGAAATCTTGAAATTCTTGGATTGAAAGTCTTGATGCTGAAAATTCTTGTATTCAGAAAGTCCGATCATGTGCCGTGCTGATGCGCGGCAACGCCACCGGCTTCACCAACCAATCTCTTCCGTTACCGCATTCTACAATGCCTTAGAACAGTGGCAGGGTTTTGATGGGGTTGGTATGCGTCTCTTGTTACAACTAGCTTGACGTTTGTGAAAGCTGATGAGGGTTGTTGTTGATGAGCATAATCATATGTTATGGGCACGAGTCACTCAAGCTTTGTCTTGTTTGACATTATTTTTACAGAGTATACCGCTGCAAACTTCTATTTATAAACGCTTCATCTTTTATACAGCAAATTACACTATACATTGTGCTATAGAACCCCAGCAATACTAAAATAGAACAACCCCTGAATGTCAGTTTGCCTGAAAAGTGCTTCTTTTTTTCCTTTTTCTTTTGTATTTTTGGTGCCCAGTTATATATGACTAAAATCTTCTGATATCCTCGATATTGTTGTTCCTTTTTTTTTTTTTTTGTATCAATAACAACAGCAGTGGAGTGATTATGAAGCATTACGCTGGAGAACGTGGACTTTAAGGATCTGTGCAGGAGATTCCGCTTTGTCCTGCGATAGATGCCGACAGTGTTGATGGATCATCCTAAAAACATGCCACATTGCATGTCTGTTACCAGCATTAATTGACAGTCATGTCACCCTCTCTCATTTCGCTTGACGTTGTAACAGTTGTAACAGTTGACACAGTTGTAAGTAAACACAGCGTGCTATACGATGAAGCCGTGCATGAAATTCCGTTCTATCCCCGGCTGCAGCAATTTGGAAACATATTTCAATGCACCGTAAGAGAAGCTGTTTTAGTCGGTTCTCGCAACGATAATTTCCTTACCTGAAACGTGCTGCTGAGAAAAGAGCGTTGCCCGTGGCTCTGCTGAAAATTACGCGGCGAGGCAAACGAGAAAAGCTTCTGTAGCCACCGCTCCTATTAAATGGAGTAATTGCGTGACTTTTTCTCTACCAGTCCCTGACTTCGTCCTACATAAAGGATTTCGATGCCTCGCCGGGACGAGCTGTTTTTGAGCTCGAGGCAAGCTCGACAAAAGCATGAAATTGAGCCACTGCAAACCGGATCGTACTTTCGTAACGGCTGCACCATACAGGAAGAACAGGATTAATTTGCAGTGTCATGCATCCAGCACGAAATTACAGGTGTAAATGAGAATGCCGTATCCAGGGGGCCAGTTTCATTGGTTTCGTGAGGAGAGGGAACGGGTTCAGGAGTCAACTTTCGTAAATAGTGAGCACCGTAGATAATGATAATGAAGACAAGGTGTGAAATTGCAACCTTGGACTCGATTGGCGGATTGAAATTTGCGAAGGATCTTCTTGGGTCAGGGTAGACATTCGTTGCAAGTTGTGCACCGTCGTACTCTTCGATGTTTAAAAGTGAGGTCAATACTGCCCGTTGATGTTTACAGGCGGTTCATTATCACATGCATGAAAGAGAAATGATATCTGGTAAGTGTCTTTGGTCAGTTGAGTGTGTTCTAAAGAGAGCAGGCCGGTCGTTCGATACGTCAAGTCGATAAAGCATGAAACGGAATCTAAAGCAACATGGTTCCGCGACAGCGGCATACCAACATTGACCAAAATGTGTTTTCCGACTGTATGTGGCACAATAAAAATAATAATGATAATAGTAAAATTTTTGTAGAGCCAACGTTGACATTAACGGTGAGAGGGAGAGAACGCAGGCGAGTGGGTAGTTAGACATGATGAAAAGAAAACAAAAAACAAAAACTGGAGAACGCGGTAATTAAAAGGACGGCACGATACATAGAGGCGTCTGTGTATCGTGTTGTCCTTCTAATTCCCGCATTCTCTGGGATTTTTCATCGTGCCAATGTTGACACCACGTGGTTCCGGACAAACAGTGGATTCAGTTTTTGACTGTCGTACAACTGTTGTAAAATAAGTCCAGCTTGTTTCCGACTTCACGGCGTCCACCTTCTCCACCACAGAGTCCACTCAGGTTCGCCCTCAAAAGCGGGATTTCACGCGGTCCAGATTCAGAAAAGTTGTTCACATATTAACACAGTTCAGGACCCAGTGTCCAGACATTCCTGAACCCGTGCTGGCACGTTTAAAATGTGGACTGCTCGAAGAGTTGGAAAAAGTGAATTGCAAGGGAGATGTCCTCAATAGTGTATTACACTCGTAATCACCAGACTTTTGCGAGGTTTTCACCAAATATTTGCGGTCCAAAAAATACCCTAAAAGTCGTCGAGCATTGCCATACTCTCCTTTCGCTTTGACGCAAGTACAGGCTCCGACCCTGGACCATCCGTTTGCAGACAAACCCGGTAAAAATCGCAATCGTCCGCTATTAACTGTCAGTTACGAATTAACACACATGTTGCTGACTCGGTTAGTGAAGGTTAAAAAAAAAATATATAGGCGAGTAAACCTAGAATAGGACCTAGATTAAATTCAGTGGGCTTAATGTTATGGAAGATGAGACCGCAATGGATTAGTTCACCGAACGAGTCAGTAATACAACACACATGGTTAGCCTTCTAGGCCTGACCTGCCTTAAAGTTTGAAATATAAACACACGCGGCTGGGTGCTTGTATGTGTCTCCGGCAAAGCGAAGACAGACACAAGTGAAAAAGAGGGCGGCGACTTGCGTGAGTTACCACGTGCGGGCATGTGCGTCCTGGGTCGACTTCGCAGGGAACTGTGCCAGCATAAGCCTTAAATCGTAAGGGGAAAAACCTAGGAAAAACTCCTTTCAGCACAGCCGACCGTACACTCTAAAAACGGGCTTTACCACATAACACGGCGTAAACCAAGCCCCAGTCGGATCCTTCACGCACAGGATTCGTCAAAAACTGCATAAGTGACACAAAACGGCGTACACCCACCGTTTTTTGGCTAATCCTGTGCGTGAACCAATACCGACCAGGGATTGGTTTACGCGGTGTTTTGCAGTGAAGTCCCGTTTTTAGAGTGCAGTCTTTGGCACGTGCAAAGGACTGGGAGATCGTGTGGTCGAATGTTACGGTCGGCTGTGCTGGGAGGGGGTTACCCTAGAGTAAGCGAGAGTTTAGCCCACTCGGCCATGTCGCTTTTTTTTTTTTTTT
>JARGYV010098771.1:0-44981 GCA_029532675.1 Ornithodoros moubata
TATGCGCCGCATAGGTGTCACAAAAAAGGCGTACGCCCACCGTTTCCAGCAAATAGGGTCCGGAAAAGATATCATTCGGAACGGCGATTGGTGATCGCCGTGTTATGCGGTGAAGTTCTGTTTTTAGAGTGTATTAGGAGTAACGCGGGTATGTACCATAGCCTCCAAGCAGCCAGTACTGTACAAAAGACAAGCTTGAAATCACTGCGGAGATTAAATGGCGAGATGTCTTGTCACTTCTTGCTGTCTTCATTCGATTATTGTATTTAAAGAATTTTTCAAAATTGCTCGCGTTCATCTATTTGTTGCAGATTTATACTTCAAGGGTAGGGCCATATGAATGGAAGATGCTTCACATGAGTGCCCTTAAGGTTGTGTCCGTCTCTTTCTCCCGTCTTGTCCTAAGGTATAGTTTTTGGCATTTCACTTCATCCGACGTTCGGAGCAATTGGTCTTCCAACTTCAATAACTCCATCAGCAGGGAGTTTTCATGCTGAAGACGGTCACTCTGAGGACCGAACCGCTTCAGTGCGATAACGAAAATCCAAGAAGAAAATCCAATCTTCCACACAAAGTCTGTAAGAATGGCCTATCTACTCAGCAGCTCCGACACAAACTTCATGCAGCCATATAAGAAGGGGAGGCCTCATCGAATGGTAGCACAGACCTGCTGTAGACCTCACATAGTGACGCTATCGTCACGTCTGAACATCGATTATTACTTCATGTCTTCACTCCTTTCTGCTCTTGTTGTACAACCGGCGTAACGCCAATCAGTCCGCCTCTGTAATCACGCACCCAGCGGCCATTGGACATGCTCCAAATGGAACGTAACCTGACGTGAAAGAAGCCAAACAAACCTGTCGTCTTCGACCTGGCTTGGCATGGAATCGGCCTGCGGACAGAGGAATCGCTCGTGTCTGCAGCACGCTTAAAGGAGGAAGATGAGCGCGTCTTGTCGAAACGGGTCATACGTGTTTCTTGCTCCAGGTGACATGGGAGGTCAACTGGCAGTCAGGATCTTTAATGACAGCGGGTATTAAGCCTCGCCGTGACACGCTTTGGTTGAAGTGAATTGATGATGATCGTGGACACAGGACATTAGGAGGAAAAGTGCGGTCGGGTTGAGTGTTACAGCGGGGGTTGGCGAAAGCGGCACAGAAGGAGCCGCAGTAATTGTTGGGTTCTGAGTCGCGAGAACATTGGACAGTGTACGACTCATCAATGTGTGCTGCTGTTGCATTGGTGAAAATTAATATGGAGATGGTAGTCCCTACATAGTCGAGACTGGCTGCTCCACAGCTATTGAAGCACCAGCCAGTGCTGGGGTAAAAAAAAAAATAAATAAATGGGTAGTTGGTATGGGCAATAATAACGGGCATAATCAGCTGAAGTCTCTATGGATGACGTAACATCACCACCGTCACCATGAAATCAAAGCACGTATTTCCTGAAATGCTTATTTTCGATTTCTGCCTTGAGATATACCTTGCATCCCTATTTGGACTTGCACTTGGGTATACGGTACTGTTGTGGTCGAACGTTAGTCAGCGGAGTTTATGTATTACCAAGAAACCCATCATTCCAATATAGAAGACTAAGTTAATAAGCCAATAATAATATTGTCAAAATGAGCTCCATCCCAGCCCTCATGTCCAGATCATTATACAACGCTACATGTACACATTATTCCCTTTACGGGAGTCAACTTAATACATCAGCATACGCACTCTTATACATTCAGACATGTGTCCTCATTGTTTATCAACTTTTCCGAGTGTTTCAAAAGTTGGCCATCATTTTCTCTGATTGGAGTACAAATGTCCTCCACTGGTTCTTCCATCAAAGGCTCCTCCGCCCTTCGTCCATACAATTTTTTTCTTTCTGGGGGTCCTTAAAAAGCTGTAAAATAGGTCAGGCCTAGAAGGCTGGCCACATCTGTCTCAAAAATACGCCTAGGGGTTCCACAGTTAGAAACACAGTCAACCACGGTTAATGTCCTTCCCAAGCCGTCCTCAAGGCTTCACGACCAGTTACAAAGACACTTGTGCCGCCGAGGCGTAAATTAACACACATTCAATCGAGCGCGTATATAATCCCCCAAATTGTATACATCTCTTTCAAAATGAGTCTGGACAGCTTCAGCAAACGAGACAGACCGCTTTGCACGCAACTGCACAAGCATGAAACATGCAGTTTAGCTTCGTCTCGGTATTTCAAGGAAATAATTATACTGCGTGTCAGTGAAAGGCGCATGAAAAGTAAGATTCCGGAAGATAAGCCTTTTCGACAGAGTCTGACATCGTGGACCATTGGGATGAAGACCATGAAGATGGTCAGCCAATACGAACCCTGGAAGTACCATTCAAAACCCCATTATGCTAATTGTACTGGTGCTCCGACATCTTTCAAGATTGTTGGTTAAAACGTTTCGTCGTTTTACGAAAGAAACCGATAAGTTTCCGCCATTTACTGGAGTCAAAAGTTCACCAGGTCATCGATTCCATCGGTTCTTTCTTCAAGACCCTTTTTTGAAAGGACAGGTCAGTCTGTCCATGTGCACGAATACAACTGCTAGAAGATTCTTTCAACAAAATTCCGGAAACAGAGGCACTTGCTTTGTACGGGTACTGTTTTTAGCTTGAACAACGTTTCCAGCACTAACAGGCAATATCGGAACCGGTGCCCGGTGTGCGCTATCCTACGCTATAGTCGACCAGAGGTCATGAGCACCGCCTCGCTTTCCTCTTTTTCGTCTCCAAGTTAATGATTTGGAAAGGCCGTCTGCTCGGACCCTTCCGCTGCAAGGAATACAATGGCTGTGTGCTTCTGTGTCGTCGTCGTCTTGATGTTGACTTGTGTGAATTGCTTCCGTCAGCCGAGGGGACACTGGACGGATCGCGTAACAATTGAAGAGATAAGATAACAAAGCTGTCTGACTTGCCCGTGAGAGTTACAAGCCAAGGGGAATCGTTTCTTTTTTTACAAAATCCTCCATTCACACATGTATTCAGTACAAGCTAACCGTAGACAGTGCATGGTTGTGTTCGGCTGAAAAACGATGGTGTAGGTGTGTCAACAGAATGTATCAGGTCTGTTCTGTCGGACAAAGCGCGTTAACTGGTGCGCTGCAATAGCTTTAAATGGCTCTAGCGGTATTCGAAACTATACGTTCATCGGGAAAGCCGCCTGATGTACGAAATTGAGGAAGTTTGAATCTTCTGTTGTCCTCTAACTGAAGGAAGTGTTGACATCTTGTCTATTACACCAGAGTCGTTTGAACATCTCCTCTAGTGACTACGTGGCAGGTATTGCGAGGTGTGACCAGCGGCATAGCCGAGTGGGCTAAGGCGTCATTTATTCAGTGCATGAACTGCGAGGTGGTGGGTTCGATTCCCACCGCTGTCTATGCTGTTTGGGGTTTTCACTGGGATTCCCTGAGACTTTCCAGACGTATGTCCGCGCACTTCCCCTTAAAGTTGGCCCAGGAAGCACACTACGAAGCCCCCGTGTCTCCACCGCCTTCATGCTATCCTGTTTCCGTCCATCGCAGTCTGTACGCTGCTTATGGCCTTCGTTGCCTTGCGGCGCTAACAGTGAATTATATGAAAAGAAAAAAAATTGCGAATATTACAACATAAGCTTCACTGTAACCTGCCTGAAGCTTGTTGCACATTCGCTTCATCTCGAACACTATCCATTGAGTCTTTTACCTTTGCTCTAATCCTTGACGTAAATCATGGCATCTTCCACGGCCCTTGAGTTGCGGTGAAACATCCCACCTCATTATCATCATTTACTGTAGTAGTAGTGAGTTTGCACCTTGATTATTTGACGTTACAGCTGCCCTACGACTACTATTTTGACTGAGAGGTCGTGGGGTTCAAAACCCACCAGTGGCTGAGCGGTTGGAATTTCCTTGCTTTCCCCCGAGCTACTGCCCTAGTATTCGCCATTTCCATTCCCAGCAGATATCCATCGTTGGTGCTGCATCGCAGAATCGTCCATCTGATTTTCCCTCGTCGCATTAGTGGCGTATGTATCAGACCGAAAAAAGGAAACGTGTAGCAATAGTTGCTGCTTATCTTTCACAAGCGAGAAGGTCACGTGCAACCTGTACATGGAAAGTCGTGTGTCCTTCGTAAAATCACGCTCAACATCCGCCGCTGTCGTGCCAACACCCACGCATCCGTTTCGCTTCATGTCTATGGATACGTTGCATCTATTGTTAGCTTCGGAACGCGGAGATGCCAAAGCTGAAAGTAGGCAACATTTATGCTTATTGATCGTTCGTACACGCTCTGTGGACCAGGGGATGAGTAGTCGCGGTATCTACTGTGCACCTGCTCGGTTGTAGGTGGTGGTGGCGTGTGGTTACTCTTATATATACTGTTGTAGGACAAGACATTTTCGATTTCGGGCTGTACTTTTGCCACATCACGGACTTCTATGTCACTCACTCCGAAAATATTTAACAAAGTTGTAAACGGAGTTCCACTGCTGTCCATCGCTGGTTTATACCTACAACCTCTACAAAATGTATCAAGAACGTTCTCTGCCCCGTGTAGCATGGCTCAGTCTTATGTTTACAGCACGCACCTCTTTGCTGACGCCGTCTGCCCCCGTCGCAGCTCGCCAGCGAAGCAGCGAACACCTGCGGGGCTGTGAAATCACCAGGGGTACATATACGCACACCTTCCACGTCTTCGACACATTCCAAATACGTTCGCACAAGAAAAGAAACAGTTCCTCATGAAGACAAAAAGTAACGATCTCCGGATTTTCTCAACCGCTTTTTTTTCATCAGCTCACGAGTCTTTCTGCACGCCTTGGTGCTCAAAGACGTTACTCTCGGGTAAACGACCAGTGAGGAAAGTTCACGGACCTTCTTCCCTTCCTTTTCGCTGTGCCGTAACGGAAAGCCATGCCGTCGCCCTTCGCGCCTGGATTCTCTACATTCAGATACAGTTTTAATGGCAGCCGAGATGGACAAGCAGACGGGAGTGCAGCCAGGCATTGAGAGCCATAAGTAAAAAATGACGAGAAAAAGAGATGGATGCGTAGCGGCAGGTGTTCCCTGTTTCCGAATGTTCGAGCCATAAGCATCGTGGCACTTGTGAGCGCTTTATTGTTCAAGTGCAGCGAACCGTGGTGTTGGTAAATACGTTTCATTTCAGTGAATTTATTAGATGACTACGTAATACATTGCGAGGATTCCTCAAATAATTTGTTCATCTCTATCGAAAGAGTGATAGGTTCCAGGTTTGACGTTAGCTCTACGAGAGCTGCGTTATTGAAATGTTCTATATATACGTATGCTAGATATGGGACATGGAACGAGGAATTCCGAATTTTGTGATATTTTACGTACGGGGTGTGAATTTGGTTTGCATGTTATACCGGTTTATAATATTAACGTATGTCGTACTAAACATACTGCTTGCTGTAACGTCCCGTATATTATCAACTTGAGATAATCTATCTCAAACCTATCGGACACCTAATACTCGTATTTATCAGACCATTTTCTGTCTGTTTTTCGAATTGGCGTTTGGTATGACTTCTTTGCTTCGATATAATGGTCCTACTGGTTGTTCTATAGCACAGTCCCTGCGTTCATGGCCGCACAGAGACGCGAATTTTGAAATCCGAAGGTTTACGCACCATTGTTTCGGGTTCGTTTTATCTGAAGCCATGCACCGGAAGCGTTTCGCCAGCCGCACGTTTTGGACGCACTTTAAAAACTGGGCGTCTATTCTCTTTTGTTACGAAACGATATGGATCTCACATGCACGGATAACTTCTGCAGTCTTACCGTCCAGCACATGGATACGGCGACATAATGGGAGTCGTGAACGAAACGGGCATTTCTTGCCGTTCACAAAACCAACCGACGAATCTTTTAGTCACGTGGGTACTAATCAGTGTCTGTCGCTCCAGTGAGGAACCCGTCCAGAAAGCGTCCGCGCTTCTTCTGCCTTCAAGTAAAGTATAAGCGTGCTATTATACCATCTCCTTCCTTTCCTTCTTCATTTTTTATTTTTATTTATTATTATTATCTTGTAAACAATACTCACAGAATGGCTATCGTTCGTTTTTGTCGGAAAGAAAAGCTTGTGGAATTGACATACACAAGCCCACTCTGAACAATGGGAAAACGAACGAGGCCATTCGGCCAGAATGGGTAAAGTCGAACGTGATGTCAGGGCCTTTTGTCTCATATCTCTGTTTACGGATAGGTTAAAAAGAAAAGCAAGCAAAAATAATAAAAAGAATTTAAGTTTGAAATACCCCATGTTGTGTGCTGAGCGGGTCAGTGTACTTAGGGGAACAAAGAAGAAAGAAGTCTATTCTGGCCGAAAAGGCCGGGGATAAACGACAGGAACTGCTACTGACTAGGCGCAAACATTGTCACATACACAAGCATATGGGCCTTACTGACGAGAAAGCGAGTTTATGGCAGCGCTTGGACCACTGGTTTTCGGACGGGGGCTAACCAATTACACCACATCGGCAAAGCGCTGGCACCTGCATGGAGTTGCGACCTCCGTTCGAGTCCTAGTCAAGTACGAGATGGCTTTTTCTTAAATTTCCATGAATTTTGAAATCATGGTAGTCAGTCTTTGCTGTTGTGACGTCATTATTTTGATCCCTTCTATTCCTATTTTTTCCCGTCTGTATTGAAGTCTGGAGCCCGAAGAGGCTGAGCGTGTGGAGTTGTTGCCTCACGGCTTGCATTTTCTGCCACGATCTTTTGACTCGTAAGCGTGAGTCTTTTGCATATGTGCGAGGAAAAAAAGGCAGCGTCTTTTCCTAAGCGACCGTTATGTCATTTCACCCTCATATCCCACAGGAGAAGCAAAGTAGAAACGGGGACAACGGCCGGAGCTGCACAATGCGGGTGCTGCGGCCGCAATATATCTTTCTCAATGATGCAACCATTGTGCAGGGATAAAAAGTGGTTCCTTTTATATTTATTTATATATTCTTTCATGCATATTTCGGGCTATGTCGCACATCATACGGCATGTCTTCCACATCATCTCCTTTGCAAGCAATCACTTATTGACGAGACCACCAGTGAACCAAGGCAGGCGCGCGATGTTATAGCCTTCAAATGACCATTTGCAACCGACAAACGCAATGCACGAAGCTGTTGAGTATCGTGTGTCATAGCTAGGATCGTCTTTAATCGATACCTCTCCTTACCAGTGAGATTGCCAGCTAGAGCATGGCACTGATGTCGTCTGTAAGGCCAGATAGTGCGTCGCTGGATAAAGTGTTAAATTGTTACAGAAATTAAGAGCAACATGAAAGGAAGAAGAAGAATCACTCCAGCGAGCAGAAGAAGAAGAAGTATTCCGTGGGGTCCCCTTCACTCTCGTATCCATTCTCTCAGGTTACTCTTAGGCAGGTTACTCTTAGGGCACTGTGAAAAGGACATCGAAAGCGCTCTGTACTTCTTCATAATGGCAACAGCCCGTTTCTAATTTACCCATACCCATGCTAAGCCGTGGCCAAACGCCGTCCTGGCTAATGGCCAGAGAGACAGAAGAAGAAGTAAAACAAGAAGGAACACACAGCATGCGCGGTAAGGACGTTCCACTTGAGCGCGGAAGCCAAAGCAACCGGTGCTGCCTGATTGGCCGTTACATACACTGTCAGCGTCACGGATGGCTCGGCCACTCCCGCCGGAAGTGACACCTGCTGTCACGTTCATAGAGGAAGGATAATAATGTTGGTATAAACTGACTAAGACCTTTGAAGGCCTGGAATTGCACGCATGACCCTTTCCGATTTTGTCAGTGGGTTAAGGAGGCAAGCGCGTCTATCCGTTATGCAAACAGCCAGGACTTCCCGAGGGAATATCAAATGAAGCGATCTCCACTGAAGGCTCTCTCTATGACTCAAGGTCAGGTGTAGAATGGCGGATCGCCGTGCGTGGTATTTAGGACTATATGACGCAATACTCAAATCGATTATTGAACAATAGAACATGGGACCCTTTGAAATGTAACAGTAACAATTCTTTTATTGTTTATTATTTTTTAGCCTTGGCACAGAAGTTTGCAAAGTGAGCCGCATAAGTTGGCCAAGCGTGAAACTTGGGTCGGTGTTTTATGGGTACCGCGCGTTGATGTGCAGTACTGCTGCAGCGAACAGCTGTATTGCAGCCACACATCTGCGCCTCCGCGTACAGCAGGTGAAGAATGGAAAGAACTGCATGTGTACGAGTGACAGCTTCTTACTTCGATGTCCCTGTTGGGTTGGAAACTAAAATTCTAAACTTGTGATCAAACTTTGCTTAGTTGGAGTAAGGAGAACTTTCGTGTGTCCGATGGACCTTTCGCTGGGAGTCATCGTGGACCCACCACAAAGTTTAACAGCCTGGAAGTCATTTGTAAGAAACAAAAGGAAGGAGCTCAGATCTTTGTAGTTTATATGCGTCATCATCTCGGCACGTGATACAGACCAGTGAAGAACCGCTTGGGCGTTTACGCGCAGCTAGGGATGACTTTTTGTCTCGCATTCATTGGGCGTCCAGAAGAACCGACTGGGCGGGTTGGAGGATATGCTTTTGTGCTCATGTCATCTCCTTTCTCTTCTTCAGGTGGTGCCAAGATGAGGACTCCGTCAACATAAAGTTGCAAGAAGAGCAGTAAACACATTTGGAGGTAAGCTGAAGTATCCATATTTGCCCCTCAGTATTCCCGTGCTATCCCAATGCTCTGTTCTTCTACCGTGTATCCTTAATTCTAATGTGAGTGGTTTTTGAATGAATCCTATAACCACAGTTTGCTTTCTTGGACTTGTCCGATACCATGCATGGTTGCCTTCACGAGGCTAGTTTATTGATGTCGGATCTTTGCCCAAGTTCATTATTACGAATATCTAATGTATCGCCCTGATAACCCTCGCGTGTCGTCAGTGCAGCTTACCACATCGAACCAATCCAATTGTGTTTATTTCATGTCAGGAATATTGTATGTGCAGGGGCTTGGATGTAGCGGCAAAGGAGAAACAAGGCCTCACTCTGCGGAGGCATGGGAAACTCCAACTCCCAAACTGGGCGCTCACCCGCCCGCGCCACATCACTCAACTCTGCCACACGCAAGGAACCCCGCGTTGTGAAACGGATGCAAAAACAGGCCACACCCGGACCGCGTCTGCTACCGCAACCAGTTGTTGATGGAGCTCGTCTTCTGCGTAGCACCGACAATGGCCACATCTTGCACAGTGGAGGCACCATCAGCGGTCGACGTCCGCGAAGCCTGCACGGTGGCGACGACGACGACGAGTCCGCCGACCTTCTGCGAGTACTACAGAGACGAAGGTCCCTTTTAGACAACGACGAGTCCGGTAGGCTTAGCGGAAGTCGCAAGGCTCACAGCGATCCAGACATCGTTAGGAGCGTCATGGCAGAAGACGGCGATGACGACGATGATGATGACAGCACTGGTCCAACCGGACGGAGCATCATCGCCGAAAGCCCTAGCAAGGCAAAAATAAGGTCTAAGAAGAAGGCCAAAGCACCCGAACCTCCGTTTGCAGTGGATTCTAGTACATTGTCAAGAGACGAAAACATATCTAACGGCGACGTTAGAGAAGAGCCTAAGAAGGTATCGTCCAAGTATCGCAGTCGGCGTCCTGAGTCAAAGTCTCCAGCGCCATCACCGCCTGGGCGTGGACCGGAAAGCATGCCACCACCACCACCGCCACCTCCGGATTACAATTCAGACGAGACCGATATGTCCAAGAACGCGAGTGGGTACGAAAAGAACAGAAGGCCAGTAGAGAAGTGGAAGCTTTCCAAGGGAGAAACACGGCCAGAAGAGTTGGGAAGCCGTGCCCGAGGATCTGATCATCATTCTTCTGAGGGTTCGTCCAGTAACTCAACGAATTTCATTCCGAACGGCGACCTTCAAGAAGAACTCCGTGCAGCTACGAAGAGAAGGGCGTTCCAAACACGGAACGGGTATGCAGAGGATAAAGCGAAGGAAATGAACCCCAGCCCCAAGTCACCGCCCAAAAAGCAGTATTACTTCTCTAATATTGAAGCGCTCAAGCTCAAAAGGACGCCATCTGAAACGAAAACCAGCAAGAAAGATGACAAGGGCGTTGCGAAAGGCGTGACACCGGAGCGTGTGGAAAAAGACAGACCCTCGTTACCTATTGAGGGTTTGGACGACCATTCTCAGGGAAATTCAAAAGTGATCGAGTATATTCTAAATGACACGGGTCGGGCTCCAATATCATTGAAGTCGACGGAAGAGTTACCACTTCCAGAAGAGCACGTTGGCCACTTTGAGAGACGTCGTTACAGCAGAAGTCCCTTGCGTGGTTGGCGTCGTGCCGACTCCAGCCACCGCCAGGAAAGGTGGAGCCTGGAAGACTTGAGCGGCAGGGGTTCGTCGTCTGCAAAAAGTACGCTCTCCAGTGAGTCGGACATTGACGTAAACCTTAATGTCCAACTGCGACCAACCCTCCCGCGGAAACAGCTGGACATCCCGAGGTTTTCGCCGACGGACGCATGGAGGGCGTTACATGGCAGCGATTCTGGTCAGGAGAGGTCCTTGGGAAGGCTAAGGTCAGAGGCGAGCACAGATGACGGAGACATTTTTGAAGAGCATATTCAAAGACTAAACCGTGCAGTTGCACCACGAAGAGTTCTAACGGATAGGTGCTGCGACTCCGGGATATCCCCAGATGCCGGCAGCCCTATCTTAGTTCGCGGAGATCCTCTGGAGCACGTCTTCAATGCAGAAGTCAGCAGAAGACAGGAAGGTGTTGGTTGCGTGTCGCCACCGGTTAACGGCCATGCAGACCATTGGGTTCCGAAGGAGGACCTTATGGATGACTCCGATTCTGGTAGCATCGATCAGAACTTGACGGAACTGCACGGTTACGAGCGATCAACACAGGCTGCCCAACCCAAATTCACCATGCCAGCAAACATGTTCATGAACTGGGGAACTCCGACGTCTACAATGCAGGTGGTACAACCTTCTGAACGTAACGGGAGGCCACGACAACGCCAAAAAGACAAAGACGCGGCCGAAAACTTTAATAGTCTCAGAAATATTCGACGAGCTCTTGGCCTTCGAAACAGGGACGTCTCAGACATCGACGGCCAGAACGGAATTGACGCAAACTGGTCTCTTAGCAAGAGTGCTCCTAATTCTCTCAATGTCGTTGGTGATATCGACGCTGTGGCTGTACGACAGCTTGCCTCCAGACCCACAAAAGAACGTCAGCTGCAAGGCGAGAGGAACACCAAACATACCCGGTTGCAGGACGGAGACAACGGTGCGAAGTCAGATGCGCGTCGGACGTCGTCGTTCTCTTTCCCACGCGAGGGTCATGTGATGTACCTTCCAAAATATGAAGCCGTCCAACTTCAGTCGGACGTCACACCCAAATCACCTCCGCAGAGCAAACACAAGAACAAGTTCTCGTACATGAGCACAGTTCGACGGGAAGAGCGGCGCTTGCTTCAGGAAAAACTCGCGAGGGAGGTAGCAGAGAAGGAAAAGCTCAGAGAGAAAGAAATACGGTGGATGAACAGGGTTGAAGAAGAATTCCGGAAGCAAAGGGACCGAGAAAAAGTCAGCATCCGACAACAGCTCCGACTGCTTAACATGCAAAGCAAGAATGACCCGTCCGAGGAACCCAACTTCAACTCTTCTGACCTTCAAGACAGTTCATGCGAAGACAACAAAATGGTCAGCAACTGGATACTTATGGGATCGACGTCAGATCAGTCCGATCGCCGCAATTTCAGCGCTCCTCGTCCAGAACCAGAAGGCGGAAGGTCTTCTGGTGACGAGTGTAAGGAAAATCACCGTCCCTCTCCAGACGAACAACTCAAGACGGAGCTTCCGCGGAAAAACATCTATGAGCACTTGTCTCGCGTCGTACAGAAGGACCGAAGACAAAACAACGAGCAAGCCGTAATTACGTCAAGAGTAGACAGGAGGTCTTTGTCTCCAGCGTCCAACGACAATCGCCGGGCAGCCAGGCACAGAAGTTCCAGTCCAATACAACGAAGGAGTTCTTCTTGTGACGAGCGCAGAACGGAACGACAGATGAGCGTCTTCAAGAAGAACGACGGTGCTTTGGAGCGGAGCGGGAGTGGAAGGACATTTCAGTCTCATATTAATGACTTGTACAGTGTGCCACAGAAGAAAAGGGGTGTGCCAAAACAAGAGAAGCAACAGAGCTATCCTACAGAAGGTCGGTACCGGCAGCTGAACGACGAAGAAAACCTCAACAGCAATGGCTGTACGTCCAGAGTAAATGGAAATGACAAAAGGGAAGAGACTCCGCCACTTCCGAGGCGTCCTAACGGAAGTGCCAATCCGGGTGCTAAGCGATTGCTTCACGCACAGCCGTTTAGCCCGAAGAAGGAGTACAGACGGGTGCCATTTCGGATGGCACAGCAGGGAAAGACAAATAGATGAGCATGTAAGTTTTCGTGGCATGAAGTAAGACTTACTTTAAACATTTGAACGCTGTTCCATGACGAGAATATTTCCCTTGTTCTATCGCAGCTGTAGTACCTTACTGTGCCAGTTCAAGGAGCCTATAGCAGATGCCAGGTGTACAGCAAACCAAGACAGGCCCAACTCCCAGAACGAGGATCGTTTTGTTTGTGCTTATTCAGAGTTTATTTCTCGTCTTGTTCTAGCGTCGTTATGGACAGCTCTGAAACTGCAGTTTCTACACATTATTAGACGAAAAGATGTCCTAGTAGTCTGACAATATAATTGGACGTGTGCATGGAATATTCCAGAACTGCCTCTTTCGCTGGGACATGGGCACACTTTCTAACTTAACTAACGCAGTGGAGGAGATTAGAGCCTTTAGTGTACATAAGTTATGTATTCTAAGCTTTTTTTAAAAAAAGATAAAAAAGTGATATAAATAACCCGGAAGAGCCGTGAGGTGAGCTAATACTCAAGTACTTGTCTTTTGTAAAATATGTGAATAAACCCCGACGCATCATCACACCACTTACAGAAGTCCTGTATAAGATCACAGTCTCGTTTCTATTTCGAAGGGCCTGTTTTAAATTTTCTTGCTCAAATACAATATTGGTTTCACGCTATTACCGCGACGCTCATGGAACGAGTCGGACATGTACAGCAACGTACTCAGATGCAGGGTTTTGGCACGCGCTCATTCGGAGCTCTGGCTACATTGTGTCTCCTCGTGTTTTCTTGCTGTACTTGCGGCGCTCTTTGACGCGTTCAAGTTTCTGGATGCGGGAATGCGATAATGAGTGAATCCGCCACATCATTCACCACTGGCTTTGGTATGTTCTTTTGAGAGATATTGATTACAAGAATGCCGAATTTGCATGCTGTGCAGTACCGTGTTAGTGCCCGTTGGCGTATTTCGCGCGCTGCAATAAGTTACTACTAGTCACTTGTTATTGCGCGAAAACCTTACGTACTTTTGTTTCTTTAGTTGAACACGACTGTCACGGTGACGCAGGAAATCTAGTTTAGTTTGGACGGTCGTTTAAAATTGGCGAGTTACATCTGAGAGTGAGAAAAAGGAAGAAGGGAGTCAACACCTCTTCTGTTGGACCATTTCTGCGTTTCGCTGATCTGGTGGGCGTGTTGAAAAAGTTTGCAACTACAATAGGAATATTCCTGCGAACCATTCAAAACCTTTACTTCGAAATTTTTTGAAGGAAAGGCGATGAAAAACGTTTGTCATTCAGGTAATTAAAAATGGCCATTTGAAAGCAAGCTCCCAAATCTAAACTTGGTCAGCGGAGCCTTGTAGTCTGTGTATCGTGCAGTAATGAAAAGTACCGAACGTATTACACAAGAAAGTGTGACAATGTTCTTAGAACATTCATGTTTTACTTCGTAGAAAAACCACAGTGACCTTGGATTCAGGATGTATACATAAGTGTTCAAAGAAAACAGCAAATAACTCACAAAGATGCGCAATTATAGTATTAGACATAATGCAAAAAAGAAGAGGTGTACAAAATATGTCACAAAAATACCCTGAAGTAAAAATGCATTAAAGCAGCGGCTGAATTATAAAACTCATTCAGCTGCATCCAAAAAGTTCCAGGATTGCCCTTTTTGCTCGTAATGTATAAGCTACTATTGCAATTACATGGTCTCTAATCAACAAACAGGATTTACAGCAATAAATTACAATCATGGCATCTGGTATACCGACTACACTACATGATCGATTGTGTTAAGGTACACATTAAAATCACATAAGCACATGATTTGAGACGCATTACACACATGATTGCACAACTGTTTGCCTACTGTATGCAAAACATGAAAATCATTGACTGAATGGCATAGGGCCAAGTGCTACAAGCTTTCAATACAAACTGCTTCATTTTACATGCTGGAGCATTTTGTTAGCAAAATGCTCTTCTCCTACTGGCACAGCACACGGAACAGTTCATGCCAGGCCGGGAACTTACTGCCTCTACTCACAATGGAGAAACTTCGGAATGACTACTTACACATGGTTTGTGGGGATTCATAAAAGTCCTGAAATGGGACCATGATATGCAAAATGCCCAACGGCAGCAAGTTGAAAGTTAATGTCATTAAGCCTGCCTGTCGTATTTAGGCAAAAATGACTTCTTCCTCATTAACAGCTGCTACTGCTGCAAGCTGTGCAATGAGTATTTCATGATGGCGTGAGCTAAGACTTGTAAAAATTTCATCGCTCGTGGAGGGTTAAGTAAAATGAAAAGACTTTGTAAAGTATGTTGACAGTGTGAGAGATGGTTTATGACGATTCACTGAAAACTTACCAATGAAAATGTAAAAGAAAAGGAAAGAGAGTGAGAAGAGGAGGATGAGACTTATGAGTATTGCTGATCATGATTGGATGGAAGTATTCACTGGAAAGGGGTTTCTTAATCCAAGGCTGCCTTTCTTGCAAAATCTGTCAGCGAAGATGATTCCGTCGGTTCAGTGGGGACAGGTTCGGATGTTGTCAGGCGGCTAAATTCGATCTCTTCCTGACTTGTGGAACGTTCTGTAGAAGGAAGAATGAGCAAAGAATGAAATTTCGTAATGGATTCAGACATGTGCACAGTATCAAGCCACTGATGGTAATGATATCACCCTCATAAGGTACTGGTATTAACAGATAAGATATCGTGTCCTCTGGGGAAACCAGTACATGTTCTGACTCTGTAACTTGTTTCACTTGCTCCTGTAGCTGTGTCGTACTGCTGTGGATATGAAGTTAAAAAACGCAAATCTATAGGTTACTAAATGGTACATCTATATGTAGTCCGCATTGTTAGTGCAGGATTAAGTTACAAGAAAGAAAATGTGTACATGCCTGCAGGTGATGGATAATACTTGTGAGATGGTGCATAGAGGACAAGAAGCATGAACACGTAGAGGTTCCACATCCCATAGACACCAGTAAAAAAGGCGGACGTGAACTCCAGCTTGATGTCTTCGTCCCATTTCCACCTGCCTTCGCTCACCTGCATAGAAGTCAGTTTCACCAGAGTGTTAAGCATTCTAACCCAACTGAAATTCAGGGTACAGTCTCGCTGAACACACATTGTAAAATTCAGAGCCTGTCAACTATTTTCTAATTATCATCAAGGGAAATGGTGTACTTGAGTAAGACTACAAAACAAACAAGTCTAGTTCAACATATATCTATTTTATAATTGAAAAGAGCAGAAAAAGACTTGATTTTGTTGAGGAATGCGTGTTCCTGTCTCGTATTTCACCTCACCTACCTGCCCAATAATGTAAGCAATGACTGTGAGTGCTGCACAGATCTGGGTGGCAAGCAGCAAAAACTTGAACCTGTAAATTATGCCCTAGCAAAAAGAAAAAAAAGAAAGATTAGAACTGCACTTTTTGTACACACATGCATGTTACTACTGGCAGACATTACCTCGTAATACATTCTCCTTGCTTGACTCATACTGGGAAGTGCATTTCTCTTGAAGCTGATGTTCCGCAGCACTCGATACAGCATGTACGAGAGGAAAAGAAAGTAGAGACAGGCACAGATGCCGGCCAGGATTATGAAGCCGAGCTGAAAGGACAGTCAAGGATCTTTTCTCATAACATGATACGTGTCATTCAGTATTTCAGCTTATTCTTTGCTTGTTCAGGGTGGGGGTGGAAACAGATGTTTTTGACAAGGATACGGCTAGATTACTGCCCACTTGAGTGTCCCAGATGCTGTAGAAGGGATTCCTCAACTGAATTCCTCTGGAAGAAATTCATTAGCCACTTCAGGTACACATTTCGAAGCCTTGCATTGGCTGCACAAGTCACGCGTAATTAGGTTTTGACCTTGGTCAGCTAAGTTTTTCACATAAATAGTAAAGCTATTGAGGAAATTCTTGCACCTGCCTGTGCTCTTTGTGTTATAGCTTTGCAACACAGGAGATGATCATTCAAATGACACAAGTCAGTTAGAAATTTTGGTGTTACAAAGCTAGGACGTTTCTCTAGCGGTCTTTACCAGCAGTCTTTACCAGCATTCTAGGTATTACCTTTCACAGAGGTCAAAGATGAAGAGGCAGATGCAGCCAGTGATCACAGCACTGAGATGCTTCCAATAGGATCTCAACTTGTTTCTTTCAATGTCATCCTGAAGGAGGCGTCAAAATTCTAAATTCTTTGGTCAACAGGCATCACAAAACAAAAGAAAAGCAAGCAAACGAAAGAAATAAAGCAAGCAGTAGTGCTGCTCAGTTCTCATGCACTTGATGAATTTGTGAGAACAATGGATTCTTGAACCGAGTGTACCGCACAGCTTTGATAGGGATGGAAGCTTTGAGGCTGCTGTACAAGTTCAAGTTGGTGGTACAAAAACAGCTTCACAACACGGAGGTGGCCTTAATTTGATTGGATGACTCGTGTGTGTCGCATGTGCCGTGGTTGTTGCGGTGAGGCAGACTCACAGTTGTGCAAATGTTCTTACGCTACTTCTTGCACTCATGGTACACATGAAAGGAAAGGTGATACTGTGCGCACAAACGTCAAACACGTCTTAAATATTTGCCACCATGCAGACATGTGCACAATTTTCATGCACAGTTTATCTTCATCCTTAGCCCCTAAATGACCGTAGAATGAGGATGACATACCCGTCTTCCTTCCTTCATTGGGTACATGGAAAGCAAACACATGAGGAATTGATATGGACAAGTGCTGTGATGTAGTTATACATTTACAGTTATTAGTTATACAGTTGTACACTCAGTTACTACAGATGTTACTACAGATCTTGTTTTTGCTTATATGCTCCTAAACTTGACAAAAATGTGGAAAGAATTAAGGGGCAAAGCTTGCAATGGCTTGTATGGATATATATGATCAGGGCTATTAGTATAGTCCCCCTCAGCTAGGAGTAGGACAGCCTAGCATTCTAGCTTTTCATCACAAAACAAGAGGCCCTAAGTACGGCATAGCCTACCATGAGATGCTCTCCACAGAAGATGAGCCAAAAGCTGAGGAGGGTAGCATAAAAGATGCCCTGACGAACGTCACCCATGAGCAGCATGAATGGCATGTTAATCCACAGGGTGAGGAATTCCAGAGGGGCTGCACACAGATTTTATAAAGTCACAATAGTGCAAATCAATGGCAGCACCACCACTGTCTGCTAAAAGCATTTAGAACCAAAGTGTCTTGTGCTGGTTGTTGATGATTAGCATAAAGGTTGCTGCAGTTTTTACTTGTGCATAACGGTCAGTGAGTAAAATGCAATACAAATAAAGACTGTGCCAAGAAGTTATTAAGCATTAAACATTGGACCTACCATTAAGGACGGTCATAGCTGCCCCTAAAGAAAGCAGGAGGCTGTAAGAGAAGGAAATATTAGAGAGGATTGTACCATGTGGCATACGCCTTTGACAACCAGTCTGGTCATAAAAGCTGGGTAGGAAAGGGGCACAAGCGTCATGTACCCTTCGAGAAGATGAGGGGGACGCGCTAGTAGACGGATGCGTCTCCAGTACCAGATCAGGGTTGCCAGCACAAGAGGAAAAAAAAAAGTCTTCAGCGATAACCATACTTTGGTAAATCCGCCATTCTGGTGGATGAGCTGAAACAAACATCAGCAGCAGTGATTATTCGAGCTGCATTGCATCTTAGAGGAAAAATCTCTACTGTACTTCGGAAAACACAACTTTCTGGTTAATTCTACGGTGACGATGTACGAGCACTACGAGCAGCTATAATTAGCTATATAGAGGTGCAGCGAAATTGTATTCTAGCAGCAGATGTCCAACAAACCACGAGCCAGACGTCCTTCACTTGACCGAGGTCCCTGTTCCATCCGCTGCTGTTAGATATAGGCATGCGTAGGTTTAGAAGGTAGTAATCATGATGGAGGCTGCCAAGCTCGAAAAGGCTGAGCACATCACAGTTGTATGCATAGCCCTCTATGCGCTGAAAGTAAGACGTGGGTTCACCTTGGTGAATCCTGCCTTTATGCACTCAACATTATCCAGTGACAGGATTTTTATTAGCATCACTGTGAGACTTACCTGAGAACTCTTGAGGTCACACTTGTGTTGCCTCTCCTCCATTGACTGTGCAATGAGGGTCCACTTATCTGGTGGATCATGCTTGTTCCTGTAACCCAGCTTCACCTCAAGAAGCAAGTGTGGATTCTCCTCTGCCAATAAGATAAACCTTTAGATGCAGTTCTTTTGGCAACTTATGAGAACATCAGTTTTCCTAGGAAAAATTATGGTTCTATATCTTATTTCTATTAGTAATCTAGCCCAAGGACTAAATTACCTTCTTTTTTAACCCTGAGGCAAAGAGAGAGATAGATCTTTAATTATTTTCTACATCTCTAATATGTTTTTAGATTTTTAAATTTTTTTGTCATCTATGTGACATCACACGACGTCCTTTACTTAGACGTTTAGAGTCCCTGGGCTGGATTACTGCTTCTCCCTTCCGTACCACCTCGAGCATCAGGGAAAAGCAGCTTGAAAAACTAGCAGGGTTGTGTGACAGCCAACAGCCTGTATTATTTTCAGCAACATGACGTCACTGCTTTGTGCATTTTCTTCCCTACTGCCCCCGTCAGCTACCTTTGACTGCCCCCTTTGCTGCCCCCTTTGCTGCCCCCGTCAGTTTCAGAGAGAGGGAAGCTTCACATCCATTGCGAAAAAAAGCCTGAGCTTGGGCGATGCAAAAGGGGATGCAAAAAATCCAGAGACAGTTTCACATTGACATAAGTCAGTTTCAGCTTCGATTCTACATTTTGGGCATTTTGATGAATGCTCCGAAAAAAAGAAAGAAAAAGCTTGTTCCAGGAACTTGGGAACTATTGGGGACCAACATGCACTGATGCCACATGTAACATTTGCTTTCTTTTTATGCTGTATGTTGTCACCATAAGCGTGTAATACATAAAATATGTAATACATACTCATGGGATTTGCTGTATTGTAGACAATATCTATCTGAAGGATACCAATCAGGTTCTGCATCCAACGCGAATAATCCAGGTCTTGCCGGACGCGGGGTCCCGGGGCTTGAAAGGTGAAAACAATGTGATTCGCCGTCAGCCCGTCATCCTCTCCATAAGGGTCAGGCAGGTCGTGCATGATGTTACAGTTGATAGGTTGCCCATCCTGGCCACGGGGGATGTGCCACTGGTCATCGAACGTGCCTGCTGGCAAGGGCTGGTCTCGTCTGCAGATGGTCCCCAGAATCTGGTCCGTGTTGGACGGTGCTGGGGCTGCGATGAACATATAGAACATCCTAGTTCTGTTTGTTTGAATCGGTTAATTGAGCTTCGCTGGGAGCAACACAAAAAGACAGCTATAATTTGTTGACAGACGAGACGATGGGGGATAACTGGTGCAGGATGCTGAAAACGGACTCAAGACTCTAGTAGATACGCGTGGACCTTACAATAAGTTGTGGCTATTTTTAAAAAATTATTTTGTCGCTACCTCATGGTCCCTAGGTCAGGGACTCATCCGACTTTCTGGTTCGGATATCCATTGTCCCTATGATAGGAGGGAGCCCGGTGGATTGGCATTCGCTCGCGGGGGATGTGGGGCCTGGGTACCGGAGAGTTCATTGCCTTGGTGCTTCGCCTCCCCTCGCCTAGGTTCTCCTCTCTCGGCTCGCGGCGGATCTTCGCAGATCCTTGTACTGGGCCAAGCGCTTCGGGGGATTCTTTCCTCGGAGTCCGTTGCTTTTGCTGAGGCTTTGCGGGATTCAAATGTGCCAACCATCTTTTTCTCCTCCTACTTTCTTCCTGTCAGAAGGACCGTGCGATGCCTTTCTCTCAACCATACCTGTTTTTATGGCGCTGTCTATTAGCCCATCCCAAGCCCCTCTTTTCGTACAGTAATGTCTACTATCTAGACCAGTCACGTGACAAGTGTTAATTGGATTTTTAAAGATTCCTTCTACCCCTTCATAGTCGCAGGTGTGACTGTAAGGTTCTCCAAGGCATGAAAATCTGGCTCTAAAAAGAAGAAGAAAAAGCCGAGAAAGCGGGAGAGAGAGATGGGGCGCAGTGAGCGATGACGATGAGTGACAAAAGGAGAAGGGGCGGCAAGCGCATGCTGTTCAAGGACGGCGCATGGCCAAGTATTTGTTCCGCACCGCCCACTCGTCGTCTTTCTTTCTATTCCCCTTCTTTTTATGGGACACCCTTATTAGTGAGCCGACCATAGGCAAAGAACGGGAGAAAAGTGACTAATGTAACATCTAGGAACTCATTGTGAGCAGACCACACACGCGCACGGATGGCGGCTTTAGTCAAAGGAAAATGGTAGACATGACTGTCGTCTACTGTGTTTTATTTCAAGCGCTAGCGCTCAGAAGCGTCACCACCGTCCCTGTTATTACTTTCCTTAAAAAAAAAAAAAAAAAAGACGAACACACACAAATAACACATTAGACATTTGACGGTCGCAGCTATTCCGAGGTTTTGAGCAATACGTTAGGATAATGATAGGGTAATGTTATGGTACTATCGGTACGTGGCTCAGTTTAATCCAGTAACTGCGTTATGCCAGCACTGTTTCACAGTGTCGGAATAATCCCTGTAATGATTCATAATTTTTCGTGCTTGTTACTTTGAGGAAAGGATTGTGTGTCCCGAGAAGCTTAAATGCCCTTGTTTCCGTTTGACATATACGAAATTGGCAGGACACGAGATGATTTTTCGTTCCTATCATCCGATGAATCAATTACTGTCGTCTCTTTTTTTCTGCACATCATTTCCCCTCCTTTATTTTTGCTTGTGTATCTTTTCCTGTTTGCCAGTGAGCCTTATTCTTTAATCGAGTATATGACGGCTAAAATGACACGCAGGTCATTACTGATGTAGGGAGAGCGCAAAAACACATACACACAGATACTAAATTACAAAGTTTGAATTGTTTAAACACGCGTAAACAACACAAAATTAAGACTATTATTAGAGCTAACCTTAAACTTTCCGTTCGTGCTCTCTAAATTTTCCAGTCATGTATATATTGCGACGCAAAAGGATTCCAACGTTCAGTTGACAATTTCGCTGCTGGCTTGCTGAGATTAATGGCAAGCCGTCCGCGAGCTCACGATGTGCTCACATGTACTCAGTCTTCTCACGAAGGCTTCGGTGCCTCACGGACATGTAGCAAGCTAAAATGCGCTCAAATGCGCTCCAATCGCGGCTTTATGTGATAAAGTATTTGCGCCATAAACGCCTACATATGTTCCTATATCGACGCAGGTACAGTTGCTGGGATGCGAGAACTGGAAAACAGTCCAGTGGAGTGATCAGGCGTCAAGCAAATGACTTACCGATGAGACCCCCGATCAGAAAGCAGACGAACTGGATCACAAGCACAGTGGATACGATCACGGCGAGTTTCCGACCGCTGATATTTTCCAGTATGCTCCCAGCCATCACCCCTTCGCCTAGGTGAGTCCGATCAAACACAAAGCATAAGAAAGGTATGGAGTACGAGACAACACAGACGACCAGTCGCCTGTGCGCGAAGAGGATGTGGTAAACGCAACCACTATCCTATCCAGGTCGCGTACGGTGCCGGCGTCATCTCTCTTGCTTGTAGTGATGAGCAAGCGTT
The DNA here is from genome assembly GCA_029532675.1 of Ornithodoros moubata. Classification (NCBI taxonomy): domain Eukaryota; kingdom Metazoa; phylum Arthropoda; class Arachnida; order Ixodida; family Argasidae; genus Ornithodoros; species Ornithodoros moubata. Next base: position 22,100 of record JARGYV010098771.1, read on the forward strand.
CAACAGCTCTCACTGTTATGAAAAGGTGGTGACTAATGTTGTATTAGGGTGTTATGTCTGACTGCATCATTTCAGTAGTGTTACTTGGAGGTCGATCAAGGGATTATTTAGTTCAGCGCACGGCTTGTTGTCATGGCGTGTTAAATTATAGCACGCATTTTGCGTGTATTTACTGTGTTTAAAATTGTTTTGCAAGTTTTGCACAAACGCTTTCTTTATTAGACATCTTCCTTTTTTTCTACGCAATACATATGTGCCTAATGTCTGACCTATGTTGTGAAATTTCTGTGCGATTGTCATAGACAACTATCTAAGATGGCGGACGTTTCTTAGCTCTTCGAAGCTTTTCTGCCTGACAGCAATTTGGACCTACCTCAGTGGCATAAATATTACACCCTAAGCTCTAACAGTTGGGCGTGACTATGCCTCGCGAAAGGAAAAACGCGAATAAGTTCAAGGACACGGACTTAGAGAATCCGACAGGCGACATGAAGCTCCAACCGGAGAGCCCTTCGACGAAGAAACGGCGAACTCCCGCGCAAGCGAGCCCCTCCATTCCGGACTTGGTACCCCCGCCGCCGATGACTGGTTACGGAGAAACCATCGTAGCGTCAAACCCGTTCGACGACACGATTCCGTCTCAACCGCAGCATCATCCACCGCCACACGCGATGATGCACCAGCAGCCGGGCGTCAATCAGCATCCCATGTCACAGCCCAGCGTGATGCCGCCGTCGGCGATGCATCAGAAACCGTTACCCATGACGTCGGGAAAAGTGTACCCACCCGATCAACCGATGGTGTTTAACCCTCAGAACCCGAACGCACCGCCGATATACCCGTGTGGCGTCTGCCATAAGGAGGTGCATGATAACGACCAAGCCATTTTGTGCGAGAGCGGATGTAATTTTTGGTTCCACCGCATCTGTACGGGACTGACTGATGCGGCATTTCATCTGCTCACACAGGAAGTTTACGCGGAGTGGGTATGTGACAGGTGTCTCTCATCGAAGAGCATACCCCTTGTGAAGTTTAAGCCGTGATGCGAAAGGACTCGGCTTCTTCTTTCGAGGGGACCTTGTTAACATAGCTGTGAAAGGTTATTTCGTCTTCCTCTGTCTTCTCTCCGGTGTATCATAAGAGACATTCTGATTGCCCCCTCGATATTTCGTACGGTACAAGGTCATGCTCAATGTATTGTGTATTACAACTGACAGCAATAAGCAACATTTTCTTGTACAGGGAGGTTTCTCAGGGTATGAGGTATTACGATAGGACCTATGAGAGGACTAGGGCTTTCTCAGCGAGTTTGTGAGGGAAAGTTGGCAAAAGTAAGGTGTTTGCACCACGTTGGGGTGTTGGGAGAAGGAGGGTGCTCGATTTGTGCTTGGGTTGTAACAGGGTAATGGATAAACTTTGCTAGAAGCACTGTGTTAGTATGCCAGTATTAGTAATGTCATAAGCAGCTGTGAAACGGCATCATGTTCACAAGTGCAGTACCCATGAAGGTTATTTATTGCTTCTAAGTGAATAATAAGACGTTGGAGCGCCTTTGCATAAATAATATCTGTACTGGCTGTCTGTGGTCACCAGCTCTTAGTTTACCTAGGGATCTGTAAAAATCCTTTGTGCTTGAGATATATTCTGATATCATCTGCTACGGTAAGGTCAGCTTGCTCGGCCGAGGCCTTGGGACTAGGGGACTCTTCGACCACAGATTATCCATTATGGAGTAGTGTATACAAATGCACTCAAACATTTAAGTGTCTCAACCAGATTATCCTAATGGCTCAGATGTACAGCAATTGAAGATCTCAGAAATCTCATCCTCATGTTGTTTGTTTTTGAAAAATAAAATGTTAAATGTTCATGCTGTTTTTTACCTTTTGGTGTCTGAGGGAATAATGCATAAAATATTTGCGGTTGGGTAGGCCTAAGCTCGGTCAAACAAAGAGACGTAAAATCTTTGTTTCTCCCAGCCCCTTCAGTTACAGAGTTCATCCAGCATCTTTGCAGCAATTGTGCGATGCCATCCAGCAAGGTTAAGTAAAAAATGTGTAACGGTAGCCTCTGTTTCTGATCTTTGTCCTGTCACAACTTTGTTTGTAAGTGATAAGATAAATTGTCTTGGCTGCCTATCAACTCCTAAACTGTGCAATATGGCAGGGTGTGGGGGGGTGCTTGTCTGGATTTTCCTTCTCTTTGGTGTGTATGGTGTCAAATTCCTCATTATATTCACAGTAAAGATGTGTTTCTTCAGTCTGCCAGAGTTGGGGTGCAGTGATACGGGATCTACGCCTGGCAGACCGTAATGTGGCATGCGACAAGGCAACGAGGCCAGCCATCGTGAACGGAGCACCAACTTACGTTCTGAGCCACGACTACGATGGCCTATCAAAATATCCAAGAAATGTTTTTTGCGTGTGGCAGCTTGTAGCCCCACCAGGAAAGGTGAGGCTTTTTGTGTATGGGGTGGACTTTCTGTAGCCTGCTTTGAAAATCTGTTTCTAGTCGAGGGAACCAAGTCCTGCTTTCTTTTTTCATTGCAGGCAATTGATCTTTACATTGAGGAATTCTCTCTCCAGAGTTCATTTGAGTGCATGGCTGACTTTGTGGCCGTTTACAGTATACATAATTTCACATTGCCACTCCCTGAGACATTGCAACCCCTTTACAAATGGTGTGGCCATGCAGTACCGAATGAGATTATCTTGGCAGACTCGGTTAATCTCGTGTTTCGCTCAGACAACAAGGTCGAGTTAAGGGGATTTGCGATGCTCTACAGGCTCATTGACAGGCCTGTTGAAGGTATTATGCCCTACTTTTTAGAAAATTTTGATTCTGAGACGTGTGCAATTCTTCTTTACTTTAGAAAAGTGTACAACTGATGAACTGCGCTGCAGAAACAAGCACTGTGTGCCTTTGACGAGCAGGTGCGACCACGTTGACAACTGCGGGGATGGTACAGATGAAGAAAAATGTGGTACGATAGAGAGACTGTTAACAGTTTCTTAAGCTGCGCTCAAATGCAAAGTGGTGTAACAGACGAAACAAAATGAGATGGTTGTGTCCCTTTAAGGGCTTTGTCGAGAAGAATCCGAGAGGGCTGTGGTAGCATTTGCTAAGAATGTGAACTGCTGGCTGATCGTTGTTAATGTAGGTCAGGAAAGACTGCTTCTTGGGCAGTCACGTTGCACTTGAATAAGAGGCTCGGAGACAATTGTGTCTCTTGCTTCTGCCTCCTGCGTGCATGACTGCGTGCATGCTGCGTGCATGCTTATTCCACATTGACGTATTCGTCTCATTAGGGTTTCCAATACGAGAGTCGGTTCGTTGCGGACAGCCATCAGTATGGCCAGCTTTATCTGATTCTGCCGAAGATATGTACATCATTGGAGGCCGTAATGCAAGACCTGACAGCTGGCCCTGGCAGGCGTCTCTCACATTGAAAGGCGGGACCATTCGTGACCACAAATGTGGAGCCACTGTGATCAATGAGCTGTGGATGCTCACTGCCGCCCACTGTTTTCGAAGGTTAGTAGTGGGGAAGGTAAAGTAATTGGGAGTGTTACATGCGTTTAATCTATGCTGGTCTGATTGTAGCTGGTCTGACCCAAATGACTGGGTAGTCTATGTTGGAAAGACATACCTCATGGAACAAGAGCCAACAGAGCAGATGAGATATGTGGAAAACATCTTTGTGCATCCTGGCTATCAAATGGAACTTGTGAGTTTTATATGTTGCTGTGCTGTATAAGGCTTTTTATAGGACAAATTCTTGAATCTATTGGTGCAGTTTTAGCAAGTGCACTATTAGATCTGTCAAGATGCCTTTTGTTCCCAGTTTTCTGATTCACTAAAGAATCGTAAGGATCATGACGTCGCTATTCTCAAGTTGAATGCTCCTCTGACTTTGAACAAGCATGTGCAGCCGATCTGCGTGGAAGAAATTGAAGACCTCAAGGCTGGCACCATGTGTTACATCAGTGGATGGGGAAGAACAGAAGGTAAAAGTTCATCAAGAGCTGTGTATTGGGTCTAATCTTTGTGGTATTCCTGCTTTCAGAGAGAGAAAAAAGTTTTATTTTACAGCAAGGTACGGTGTTAATTTTCTCTATGGAAGACTGCGTGAGATTTTACAACGAGACTCTCATCATCAATGACCTCATGTATTGTGCTGGGTTTGTCAACAGAAGGGTTGATTCTTGCCAAGTAAGTCTAAATGATCTTTGTGGTTTTTCCAAAATGCTGGTGTTTGCAAAATTTCATTGTGGTGAAGTAAGAATTCATAGTGGTGAAAGTGGTGATAGTGTGACCTCGAGTCTCCATCTCTTCTGTAGGGTGACAGTGGAGGACCACTTGTTGTTAAAATATCAGCGAAATGGTTCTTGGCAGGGGTTGTGTCAAGTGGCTTGGACTGTGGTGCCCAGCAACAACCAGGAATATATACTAAGATCGGCCCCCACTACCACTGGATTCGGGACATCATTGCAAACAACCGTTCGTAATTCTGGGTGGTAATGCTGTCCATGATGTGTGCAGTGTAAGTCAGGTCTTCATCACAGTACTATACTTTGGATTACCTGTTGGTTGGTACAAATGCTTATGAGTGTGGGTACCTATCTCTCCTAATATTTTCTTCCTGCTGCTCTTGTTTTCTGTTTTTGCCAATTGTGCCCATGATGTGATAACCGTAATGAGATATTTGTACAGCTTACCTTCATTTGCGAGTGGGAAAAGTTGCTTTTCTAGTGTTTTAAGAACAAGAAAATAACAACACTTTATTTGATAACTTCAACAAGCATACATCACATGTGAAACCATTAGCTTTAAATCATCTTTTGTGATGGCAGATGAAAAATGTCTTCTAGGACAGGGTCCTGTCTAGGATGATGGGATGAATAAGAGAGTGGGACCAGAGTGGGTGTTGTTCTCTGAGCCTCTCACTTCTTTTGAATGAGCTAGAAGTAAACAGGTGAAATAATTTTAGGGTATTTTAAGTGCTCTGGCTCCACATGTTTACTCACCTCCAATAGACACAGTTCTCTCGCTTCACTTATCTGAAGAAGAAAAGGCATGCATGTAGGTCAGGCATATAGGTCAGATCTCTGGCTGTAGGGGTTTAGCCTGGTTAAGAATGCTAATGACTTTAGTTTAAAGGAAACATTTAATCCAATTTGAAATTGGTCATCAAGTTTCCTCTTTGGTTTGAATATCGTATTAAATGCATAATGACTTGCGTAGTTATGACAAAAGAAAATGAAATATGTACTGGCAGTGCCCAAATATTGGGGCATGATTTCTTTTGTCTCACCTGTTCTTTGGAAATTCTCCAGTGGTAGTGACTTTGGATGCAAGATTTGCATTGCTTGACAGACTCCTGTAAAGTAAAAATTTTTGTGATAGTGAATCCCTTAGGATCAACTTTGTCTGCATTGAGTCTCTTAGGCTGGAACAAAAATTTATATTGGTATTATAGTTAAATATTGGGTAACAATTGCAGATAATTCTGTGCTTACTTCCTCATCCAGCTTGGTTTGGCATTCTCTAAGCATCTGTATCTTGTAGTTTGTCTTCTGCAAAAGGATTTTTGCTTTGAGATTTTACTTCTCAGGTCAAAGATTTTGGTTAGCTGGTAAACGGCAGATGCCGCACAAGATTAGGACAGGCATTTGTGAACATACCCCAGACAAGCATGTTCTGTAGAGTTTCTGAACCTGAAACGATGGTTTGGTGCAATGTCATGTGTACAGCAATGTAGCACAGAACGTTTTGTATTGACTCGGCAAACATTCATCTTACATCAACAGATTGGATGGAGTTCTCTTCATTGTCGCTTTCAAACTCGTCCGCACATTTTCTGCAGTTTTCGATGTCCACCTGCATAAATTGCATTGCATCTGATGAGGTAACATAACGTGATCTGTTAAAAAGCTCTGAGCACCAACAGGAAAAAAATTTTGTGGCTAGTCTAAATTATTTTGCAACATGATCACCATCTGGTTTGATTGTCACTGCACCGCTAGAACCTGAATTATTGTCATCGTTACCACCTTTTTCAGCAGGGCTTCAGTTTGGTTGTGCCAGGTTGACGAAACAGATTTTCCCAGAGTTTCCAGAATACTAACCACATGCAGCATTGGTGGCTCCATTTGGAAACCTTTTTCTTTTTAAACATTTCCTTGGCTTTGGGAAATGCTGGGGCAGAAAGGATTTCATTCTTTCTCTTTAACCATGAAAAAAACTGATATGTAGTCTAGTGCATTGTCCTGATGGAACAAGACATTCTTCCTTGCGAAATATGCACGTTGTTCCTCAATTTCTTTACTAATTATTGATTGTCTTGCCCTTTTGTCAGTCGCTGGGGTGGTCATTTCACACTTCATCTGTGGTCTCCATACAGTATGTTATGAGTTTAGCTATCTAACTACCTATTGTGGAGAAAAATGCCTAAAGGTAGAATGCAACATATTTTAAAGCTTAAGCAATAGAGAATTGTTTGTGCAAGATGATGGATGATGATTCTGATGTGGTAATGATCACTTGAAATGATTTCATTGAAGAAGTCATATTCACATTTGGGAGGCCATTCACATTGATGGGTCATCTAAAGGTCTAGATATAAAAATGCTAGGGGTGTTTAGTGACAGTTCACTTTCATATTTGTTCATAGTCGCTTACTAGATCTCTGAAGCGCCTTGGGCAGGCATCCTTGACACGCTCTCTGGCTGGTTTCTGTAATGGAATAAGCCATTTTTATGGAAATATTACATCATGAGGTATTTAAGATAGAAAATTTCACTTTTATTTGGAAAAAGGTCCTGCAACTATGTGTTATTGTCATAAGCAGTCTTCCTACCCTTGGCATGCACTGAGTGCGTACTTCAGCTTCCTGGGAAAGAAAATTAGGCAAATAAGTTAATCAGTATATTTTTTTCCGGGGAACAACTGTGCTCAAGTTGGGCACTTACATCTGTGTAAGTGGAGCTCTCGTGGAGGTGGGACATCTCCACACATCTTTCGCACCTGCTTACCTCGATCTAAATATAAAACAATTGCAGAAATGAAAGTGAGCTCGCTTTTGTTGATAGGTAAGCCTTTTAGGTGCAACTACTAAAGCTACTTTACATAAACATGTTACTACCAGTGGCATGCCAAAAAAAGATTACTTTTGTCACTGCTCTTTGACTTCACAACGAACAGCTGTCACAGCAGATATCTTTGTATGTTTTTCTAAAGGAATGCAATGAAGACTAACCACAACAATGCTGACAACAAGGACTGTTAGCAATACAACTGTCCCTTGTGAGCTTACCCTGTCACCTCTGTAGAACCAGTCACACGTCTTCTTCAGGAGCTCTTTCCTTGTTGGCTGGAAAGCAATCACTCTCGATGTTATTACATGCGGCATTGAAATTCTTGCCTGGCTCACCCTGGGCATGCAGTGTTGTCGGAGGTTTTGAACCTGTTGGGAGCAGAGAAGAGGAATTGAAAATGTCCTAACCAGTAACGAATACTACTGTTACATACGTCGTCGTAGTCGTAATTGCTTGGAAGCGTATATTCGTCGATGCATTGCTCGCACTCCTTCGCCCAGTTCTAGTTTGTAGAATAACGAGAAATGCGCAGCATATGTTAATGGTTCATTATCGACGCAGTCCGCATGTGTTATGTAGAGCGTTCTCGCTTTACCTCTTCGATGAACCTCCACTTGCAGAGTCGCTTGATTCGCTCTTTGGGATCCGGCTGCGAGTAAATAATATCCTATGACAGGTGTCTTTAATGGCTGCAATAGAACACTTTGACTTTCTCCTGTTGTAATTGTACTTGCCTTTGTGATGCAGTCGCTCTGAATCCTCCTGAACTAGAAATAGAAATTGAGAATAATTACAAGTCTGGGAATCATGAAAGCATTTGTTAAGGACACACGTGCTATTAGAAATACAGATATGAGGAAGAAGGAAAAAAAAAAAAAAAACAGGAGTTGGCTTCACTGCAGTAAGCATATACATGCTGGGATGCCAGCTTTACAGAAACCTGTCTAGCTGACGTACTTTCTGGCAATGACATGAATGGCATCGAGCATTTGGATTTTAATGTGCGCTAGGCTGCTTCGTCGGTGCAGTGCACTCGTAGAGTTTGATGTGGTGCCTGGGTAAAGTGACTTACTTGCGTGAAAGTTGCATCGTCTCCGATCCCTGATTCGCTGACGCATTTCACGCAGTTCGTGAGGTTTGTGGCCTGAAAGTATATTTCATCTCAAGGGCATTTCCATTTCTTTGCGTTGGTCGATTCGTACTAGAAATAATTGTGAACTCACCCTTCTGGGATACCTGTACCGACATTCTGAGAGCAGGAGTTGCGTCGCCGGTTGCTGTTCAAGAGCATGGACGCAGAGAGTGTGAGACGCGTATTTGACATTTAAAGAGCCTTAGCAACTTTAAGAATTACAAAAGTATTTTTACGTGTGGTGCGCAGTTCCAGTCCATCTCCCGTTGCTGCAGAGCAAAAGAGAAAAATAAGCTCTCTATTAGCGCTATCCGGGCCTCAATCGTGACGTTTTTTTTTTTTTTTTCTGTTTTAGGATTAGCTCTGGGGCATGTTTTAGTATGCTGGGACATGTGGTTAGATGCAAGTTTCGCCTTGGCTTGATCACGGGGTGGAAAAAAATCTTGTTTCGTTACCTCAAGTTTTGTAGCGTTGAGAGGCAGCGGATAATTGCGGATGCAGGTCAGACAGGAATCCCTCTTGTCCTGAATTTTACAAAGAACATTAATTTTGCGAAAGCGTCCATCCCTTGGTCCCGTACTTACGGAAGTCGTCGCGAGAAGGTGGCAGAGAATGTTGGCGGCCTCTTTGGACGTGTACTGAAAAGAAAAGTGAGTCACCGATGAACCGCGAGTTGTTACGAGTCAGGAAAGCTCGGTCCTTGTAATCGGGGAACGTAGTAGCAGTTACAACGTACTGGTTTGATGCACTTCTGCCTCATTTGGATGACCTGCAAAGAGGCGGGTTTTTCCTTAATAAGTATTTTGTCCCCAAAGAACGCCTGCACTTGTAAGAAAATATCATCTTAAGCAGGTACCCACGTCGTTACGTCTTGGCGGGAACCGCATCTCGTATTCCTTGACACATTTCTTGCAGTCCAGCACGTAATCGCTCTGGGTAAAAGAAAGGGGGATTGATCTGAGCTTTCAATGGTATATTACATTTTACAGGTTGGTAACAGATGACACCCTACACTGTCAAATATGACTGTTTTAAATACTCTTTCTTTCCTCGTACCATACTGGACTAGAACTGTTTGCCACAGGATTTTGTCAGGAGTCCTATGGCCGATGAATTCGTCAGATATCCACACGAAGATCGTCAAGCGAGTTGTTGCTTATTTACATTGTCTCTGGTGCTGTATTTTCAGAATTTCTTTAGTATGCGTTTACCACTAGTTTGGCGCTAGCAACCAGGTATCGGTGTTTTGCGCATTTTTCTTTGTTCTTTCATAGGTGCATACCTATTTCGTTTTTGTCTTTTAGGTATGCTGACCCCAATTCTACTTAGGCCTGCACAGGCCAGCAGTATGTCTAAATAAACAAATGAATGCAGATAAAATAGTTCTATTATCAAAATATTTTCTCTCGACGTCACTTCAGAGAAGAAGATGAGCGTCGTTGGGCGTGCCCTTTCTGGCGAGTCCGACGTTAGTTAATGAAGACGTAGCACGTGAGAGAATTCCCATCATTCATATGGACTTGGCGACCAAAAAAAGAAAAAAAAAAAAAAAGAACGAACTTCTGAGCGGCGTTATCTACCTTTGCATCGAAAGATTCTGACGAGTGAGCGTTTCTCAGAAACGCCGCTCGTTTTCTTTTTTCTCATGCTGATAAAGCGTCGATAAAGTGACCAGGAAGCGCCCTCTGGAGGGTGGCAAGGTTGTGATTAAATACATTTATATGCCATCGCCCGCCTGCCTGCGCACTTCCCTGCCACTGCTGGTATGGCGAGGTTCGACTTATATGCCTGTTCTTCATGCTTTATTCCGCATTTATATATACCCCCGTCATTTCTGCTGTCCTATATTTCGTGTGTTGTGGCGATAAACAGGTTGAGCGGATACACGATTTGCTGGAATGAGCTTCGACGCGTACTTAGGTGCGTCACGACAATGTGTTTTCTCTTTCTTTCCTCGTTGTGCACTTAATTTTATGCGCCGGGGCTGAGGGTCTCCTCACGAGTGACCTGTTCTTGTCAGTGATCTCCTTCGATTTAGGGCGTGTAGCTTCATGAAGCGTTATCTTCAGCAGTACTTCTCAATTTATTTGTGTTACGTAATGCCACACTACGAAATTTAGAAACTGCTGCTTTTGTTTTGTTCTACCTTTTCTATTGTCGTTACTGTCACATCATGTCATGTTAGCGGTCAATAATACTTTTATTAGCAAAAATTTTGCTACACATGTAAATTTAGGATATATATATATATATAGCGTATATATAATGCTTTGCCAGAATAACGTATGCTAACATGTAGTAAGTGGACACAAAACTGAAGCCGATTATTAAAAGAAAGAAGTCACTTAAAAAGCTAGCCACATGTAGGACTGAAACCTATGCCCTCTGGATTTCTAGTCCAGGGCTCTACCAACTAAGCTGAGGTAGCACGCTTCGCAAGTGTTTCGTCCCCTTTGTGTGTGTTCTAGCCGCAAAACACCCAATCTCCAGCGTTGTTAAAGCCGGTTATTGAAATGCTTCCTCCGTTGGACCCCCGCAGGTTGTAGGGCACAAACGGGCATGTAGCAACGTAATATATCCCCATCTTTTATTGCACGAACCAAAATTAAAAACCATAACGCATAGCGGTTTGACGTCCTCTTATTCAGTGGAGCAGTAGCAACCGCTGAGGCGTATTTTTAGCCGAGTATTTTCCCGCGACTGAGAGCTTGCAAATGGCTACCTTCTGTGCGTGCGTCTCCTGGTATTATGCGCAGCGAAAGACAAAAGGCAGTGTGGGCATCGCTTTTGTGTTTTTCGCCGATTTGCGCTTCCGCGTTTTACGACCGCGCACACCTGAGCTGTATCATGAATAGGGAGAAAGGAGGAAAGAGACATGCATAAACGGTGGAGGATACTCTCTCTTCCTGTGATGATCTCTGGCAAGTCATTGCCCTTGCACGCTGCCAAGAATACGTGTACTATAAGCGTCTTGTTAGGAATATTGGGCTGCTGTAAGGGTGGAGTGTGCATATATGTTTTGGAAGAAAGAAAGAAACCCAGTGGGGGTACAAGAGATAAAGAGGTTAATTTTCTTTCCTTTTTGCCTTAGTGAAGGAAGTAGTGGGTTGGAGTGTGAGATGATTGCTGTCCATGTATTTCGGTAGCTGTGTGTTGATTTTTTTTTATTTCTTCGTTAGCTAGCTCTTTCTTCTTCTGTCTTTTTACGTATAATTGACGAGGGATATCTAGGCTGTTTGAACCCTACATTAACAAAAAAACACGTCTTCAGATGCGGTGCGTGCTGCAAGATAGGTAAAAGCTTTGCAAAGCATTTTTGAAACAAGTACGAGCGAAAAATAAGAGATTCTCGGTTTGAAGCATGTAGACAGTAACCTAGACTTTCGTGCAGGAGACTATAGAGTTCTTCTAGCGGCCGGGCGCAATTTTCGATGTTTGCTTCCTCCTCAGTACTGAGATACTGATGACATATTTTATGGCTTCCACTCCGAAATGTAAGGCATTTATTTGTGTTGACGTCCACTTTGCGAGGTTCCCTCAAAATTTTGTGTTGAAATTTTACACTTGTTCGCCGGAAGCATCCGCAAATGACCGCATTTCATCATATTTCAAGAGCGCCCGTAAATCGCTTGTGTCTTAAAAGCCGTAAACGTTCAGGGCATGCATTTCATTGTGTACGTCGCCGATTGATAAAATCAAAGCATCAGCCATTCTCCCCCGTCACCCATCCATCACTCATAAAGGCCGCCTCATTGATCCGAGGACCTTCCTGCCTGGAGCGAAAGGATATGAAGTCGTCTGAGGCACTTAGCACTTACGTTATTGGAATACCGGTACCGCCACTCGCAGTCCCGAATGACACGACCCTTGGGGCCAAGGGGGACCTGGAAAGCAACACAATGCTGTATTACACCCTGCCAAAAAATAGTTCAACACGGACAGCATCACAGTTGGTGGTGTGGAGCGGACGTGTGATGCGATTGCAGGTGTCCAAGGGTGGTGTGCAATGCCCCAGGTGAGGGGGACAGGTGGTCGACGCAATTCACTCTTGTATTGTCAACTGTGAGATGGGTCAGTCCGAAGGTCCAACCACATCGGTTTCAAAAATAAGCCTGGGGGTTCCTTGACGACCAAGGCACCCCACAGGGCAGACGGCAACCCGACCTCATTCCGCGGTAATCTCTCGGCGAAAGATCAGGACGCGGATTGGAAGGGAGACCTGAGCTCTACGCTAATATGCCGAGATCGTGAATGGCACATATGTCGGAGGCTTCGTGATTGAAGCCGAGTAGCCCACTTCTTGGTGTCAGGATAGTCGTTTGCTGTTACAAAGCTGGGTGATTGTCGTTTCGCTTTTGTGTCAGGTAAATTTTGTTGGGTTAGTTGTCTTCCAGTCACGCGTCATAGCTTTGGGTAATTATATTTGTTATTTAGGTAACAGGGTTTTTATGACCATGTTTTGGGTTAAATGAGACAACAAATCCTAATCGATACAGTGTGTCCATATACTTTTTTTTTTCTTTTTCGTCATATAGTTTCGAATTTTCTTCGTACCGAGTTTTTTTTTTATATCAGCGGATGTCATGTGATGGCTGGAAGGTTGATGCGCAGCTTTGATGTGCAGGCTATACTGTGGAGTCCGACTGGCAATGCAAATACGCAGAAAGGCATACGAGAGAAGTGACCAAAACACTCGACATGATACGTAAATGACGTGCCACAAAAGGGGGGAAATTTCATAAACCGCACACCCGCATGCTTGTGTTATGAGCATGTTTATGTGCTCTACGTTTGCAAACGGGTTGGAAAAATTGGGCGGACTATTTGGGCTGCTTCTGTCCGGTGAGAGTCCCAGACGAAACGGGCTCTACGCCTTACACAGTCGAATATTCGGAAACTTCGTAAATTATACAGTTGGCACACAGTTGGCAATACAAAATTATACGAAAAGAAAGAAATGTCACACACACGTATACTAATAAGAAATCGCAATAAATATAATAAATAAGAGAAGATAGGAAACAAAACCAGCATTCTTCAAGGTGCGTGCCAGATTCCTACTAACAACAGATTAGGCGAATCGGTGGAGCAGAAAGTCGACATTTCCAAGACCTGCGCCTTTTCTGTGTCAAGGAGAGAAACCGCGTATGCGCGAAATAACGGCTGTTACCGATCTCATGCATGTTGCTTCAGTTACAATGTTGGTGGTGGAAGACATCTTAAAAGTTCTATGAATTTCTTCCGTAGGGAGGATTCGGTTGAGGAAAAACGGCCAAGATAATACCATGGTGACATATCTGGGGCCGACGTTCCTTGGTGCCTTGAGGATTTTTCATCGAATAAGGTTCATAAGACTTGAAATGTGTTTGTGTGCGCCTGTTCGGATTCCTCGGAAATCGGGAGATTTTTACTTGTATTTATCGCTGAGACAAGGCAATGAGCTTACCGGATTAGGGGTTAGGCTGGAAGGAAAAGGCGACCAAAGGCAACCGACCAAAAATATTGCGTCTAGTTTCAATACTATTGGGTGCTGCGAGACTGTTGTTGTTTGTTTCATTGTTACTTGCTTCATGTGCCATCATGGTGTTTGATATCGAGTGATCGTATTGTTGGTAGTCGTAAACGCAGCAGGGCTGTCTGTTAAGCTGTTAAGTGGCTTCATACGCTCGCTTTCATCCGTTTCCAACCGAATATCCTGCCGTGTGGAGGAACCCACGAACGGCATACGCCGCGGGGAAATACACGTTTGCGAATGGCACTGATTCCGTGGAAGGCATTGTGAGTACTTTTATATAGATGTATTACTGCGTGTAGATTCACGAAAGGGGAGTGACTTCCGTATAGAGGGACTACTTTCCTCAGCATTGTCCTCAAAGTGTCCCGGAATCTGCCCCGATAGGTTAATGAGTGCATCTTTCATACTACCCGTTCCATTGTTTCCTTCCTGCATCTTTGCTTTCTTTTGCACCTTTGTGACCTTTGGTGGCGCGTCCCCCACTTTTTGGAGCATCGAGCAAAGCAGCGATGTAAGCGATATCCCAGCGCCATCCGCAAAAATTCATTCCTTGCTCCCTCTGCAGAGGGTATTTCGGTGACCGTACGTCAAGAATGAAGAAAAAGGAGCAGCAGAAAAAGCAAAAACAAAATCATCTACAAAACTTGACTATATCCTCATGAACATCCCCAGAAGGTGATGTAGGGCATGTTCTCAACTGTTGGAATCTGCATGTACGGTACCAAACTGGTATTCGATTCGGCATCCAAATACAGAGGATATTTCAACTTCTCGTTNAAAAAAAAAAAAAAAAAAAAAACGCTCGCTGCGATGTTATAAAAATTGGAAAAATCACAGGGCCCCGGCTAGGTTTCAGCCCTTTGTACACGCCATGCGCACATTGTGTATTTCGAACTTGCTTACTGATTACATGACGCGCTCAATTAGTGATTCAAGTTGAGTATGTCGCTGTCTATATCTTGACCGCCAACGTTACCTTATTGCTTTGTACTATATTTGGGTTGTTGCATGCTCCATTCCTCTGCCTGCATCATCCTAAAGCGTTCTAGCACCATCATAAACGAGAGTTGCACTAATGGCAATCCTTGACACTACTCCGGAAGCCGAGCGAGTGAATAATGGTTATTATGCAACACCTTGATTGGTATAATAACCAACCTTCCCGCGAACGAAGTTGTCGACGACGTTGATCTGCTGAAGGGTAAAGAGCCGCGCAAGACAATGTGTCTTCCTGCGAAAGACGTCGTGTGGGCTACATTCTTCCAGAGAGAAGCTAATTGGTCCCCTATAGGTAATGACTGCACTGACATAATTAGACCTGCATGTACAACTGACTGTCAGGGTCGAGGGACCTTTGACCGCAATTCCGCGCGGACAGCTGGTTAGTTTGTCCGTCCGTTCCACACGACATGCGGCGGATGTTTTTGTGTAAGGCCCGGCTCAGCTGAGACTATTGGTACACAAGTTCGTCACTCTGGTGTCAAGCTTTTGATATGCGTCATCCTGCTGTAGGTCATGAGCAGGACGCAGCGATTACGTTTAAATGGTGATAAGATCTAGATGAGAAAGCGAAGTGGGGTGATGGCATTACTCCGGTAATGGGAATGCATGCCTGGTTTCTGTTGTTTTATTTATTTTCTTGGGGTTTGCAGCAAGTTCTTGTATAGTGAAAGGTGTAGCACGATAGTTTCCGATTTAGAAGACAGATATGGCATACCATAGTGTCAGCAGATGTTATCAAAAACTGCACGTGTCGAAAAGTTGACCTTTCCTCTGAAAGCAACTGACACGAGAGGGCTCTCCCAGCTTCTCCCGGTTTCTCCGGCAAAACAAGTTACCCGTTTGTCGAATACAGTAGCGGGACAATGAAGTGAATGCTCTGGGGAAGTTGCTTTCATGATGTGCGGTTCTGGATCCTGTGGAATCGGATGAAAATATCAGGTACGAGATTGCTTCCTGGTTTCCGCTGTAAACCAGTTTCGCATTTTTTTTTTTTTCGACCCCTTCACATATAATCTTGTGACTGCTGTCAGGAACGATATGGAAAATCGGAAAGTAAAGGAAAAGGAAAGTTAATTATTATTATTATTTATTTGTATTTCATTATATTTGAAATTTTCGAAGGTGTGGGGAACGGAATCTGATGTTGTGTGCATCGTGCATTTTCAATGCATGAAAACATAATTTGAATGTCGCTTTTTATTCATAAATTGTAGCTTTCCGCCATCCATGCCTTTAGTTGTTCAGTGTCAGTCAAAGAAGTAGAATGTTTTCTGACTGTTCGGCGTGGGTAGAATCTTGCAATACATCTTGCCATCTCGCGTTAGCCATGCAGGAAGAACAACACCCACCAAGGCCGAGTCAAGATTAAAGTGGGACTAGCTGGGTCTGGTGATAAAATTCGCGTGTGCCCCTCCCGATGTGATACTCTTCCAACTTTGTTCGGAGCAAATCGAATGCTATCAAGTGTGCGGTTTGTTGGCAGTTTTCAGTCGTAGGTAGTTAGATTACAAAGGAGTAGTTATTAAAATATTGCCCGATAAGATGTAGCACAGATGCTGACTTGCTGATGGGGAAACTGCATGCACACAGGCTTCAACATTGAGCAACGTAAAAAAAAAACAAAAAAAAAAAAACGAAAGATCGGGTTCATTGCCTTACAAAATAATCGCAATCGACATAATCGTAACCATCAATAAAATGAGTGAGAGGTGGAATCAGACAGTGTGCCAGAGCGTCGAAAGAAAAAAGCTACTCAAAGCATAGACTGGAATGTTCGGAGCATGAAATGCGTACTGTGAATTCTCCATTTATTTATTATTACTCTATTTTTTCCCCTCTGCATTAGCTGGTGCTTCAATAGCTGTAGAGTAGTTAGTCCCGACTCTGTGGGGACTGCAGCTCTCTATCATTTTTACACAAGCAGTAGCAACGAAGGTGGAGTCGTAAATTTGCTCGGCACTCGTCACCGAATATCATCCAGCTTATTTTAGGGGATTGACATTTCTAAAGTTCCATACGTCGGGTACGTTTTCCTTAGTATAGTCTGCAAAATATGAAACGTTTCGCCGAGGATATTTCGTCGACGCTAAATGTGGAAATGGTATCTAACACATAGCGTGTTAAGACGGAAACTGACCAATCCCCCTTATGGCTTTCGCAGTGGCTGCATTCGAAGACCACACAAACGTCACAGCATAGCTTTTTTTTTTCGCCGGACTATACATACGTGTACGCATTACTCGTACAGTGAGCGTGGACACTGTATCTCACAGCGGCTGTAAGCTATCAAACGAAGCTGAACGTAGCATTCGTCATAAAATATGAACTCTCCCATAAACGGCTCTGGTTGGGCGTTCCCCGCCCCTTGTTATTGGTTATGGCTGATATTCCCGAAGAACTTCTTTATATACTTCTAAGTAAATAAATAAAAAGAAATCGTTTTCTTTGCGTTATGATTTTGTGTCGCGAAATAGATGGAATTCCGAACCCCCGTAGTTGGACGTCTGGAGAAGTGAACGTTTTTAATCCCACTTCTGACAGAGAGTGGGCTGACGTTTAATCGGTTCGTCTTGCTCCATTGCCGCCGCTGTCATCGGAAATGCGGCAAGTAAAATGCGGGCGAAAATGCCACCATTATTCTGTAGGCTAGGATTGTTAACATCAGTTTTTTTGTAACGTAGGAGGGGCTTCACGGTTTTGTTAGAGATAACCGTATGTCTGTTTCTATTTGTGCGAAGACTTCCTTGTATAGAAATGTGTTGCGAAAGCGATTGAGTGATATTTTCTCTCAGCGGCGCTCCTTGAAGTTTATATAATATGCAGTGCGGCATAATGCAGATGGGTGAGCGATAAAGCGCGACGCAGGATCTCGGACGGACGGCTTTGTTTCCTGAGCCGTTAGAAAGTTTTGTTTTACGTACAGTGATCAGCGCAAATGTCCGGTGCAACAATGGCGTGACATAATTTCAAAATCTCACGACAAGTAAGAGTAGCATCTATTCGTGCATGAAACCTGATTTCGCGTACGTGCTGGCAGTTGGAACATCTATGAGTACTTGAAAAAAAAAAAAAAAAAAAAAAAAGTAAAATGAAATATGCAAAAACGATGCGTCTGCAGAGAGCAGCGAAGTGCGAACTCTTCCTGACTCGACTCAATTTGCGCAGCTGAATATATTTATAAAGAAGTGTTCTGAAATTGTTTACTCACCGTTCTGCGAAAGCCATTTGCTGCTGAGACAACGCCGCAAGAGAAAATAACTCCGAAAAGAAGCACCGGTACTGTACGGTTCATGGTCTTGCCGAGGGACATGCGCGAGCACAGCTTATGATCGCTTGTTGCCATTGTGTATAACTGCTGGTGGCAGGAGACTACGCGCGCAACCAAGGCGGTCGGACGGAGTGCTATTTGTCCGCAGAGCATCCTCCTGTTACACACGAAGGCCGGGGGAGGGGGAGAAGAGGAGGAGGTCGGAACTGGTCAGCCGACGCGGACGTCACGGGATTACCGTTAACCGAACATCCCAAGTGGACTTGGTCCAAAGGGACGGGAAAGTCCTACAAAGATGAAAACACTGGCGAGGGCTGATAAATCTCACTATGTGATTTAATGAACTCCCCTTGTTCTTTAGCACCTATGTAACGTTCCTTTGTGATCGTCAAGTGCTAAATACAGTTACTGAGGTTGTTTCGGCTGAAGCATGCAAGATAGTGGCGACCATCCTCTTTCTGAATTAGTGTTCGATCCAATATACTGGGACATTTTCCCCGGGATTTCGCTATTTGAGACGGCTGAAGTTCCGTCACGGTATCCCCTCTCCTCCAGATGTCAATCGTGTCTTTTTTGTTATTAATATTACTTTTGAATTTTATTTAATTTTTTCTCGAAGGAATGGGAGGTTCTCTGAGAATTTCTTTTTAATGATATTGCTCGAGTTCTGGGGAGGGCGCTGGTTAATTCCGTGCTGTCCGTTCTGGACTGATCGGACCTGGAGGAAGTTAAATTCGACCCTCCTGAGTAGTATTTTATCGCTTGATTACAGCTTGGTTACAGCTTGGCTGCTACTTGGTTACGTTTCTGCAGCCGAGGCAAGAGACTTTTTATTTCGTCTAAGCTAGGTTTCCTTTTCTGAGACAATGTCTTGGGAGTCTAAACCTATACTGTAGCCATGATTCTTGACTGTGTTCACCAGTATCTGTGGGGTGGGACGATTCCTGTCTTTCGAGTGTGGTCGCCAGTTCAGGTTATCGAAACATGTAGGAACCGTACAGAATCGAAAAAAGACAGTTTCGATTTTATGCACGGTGGGTGGATGGTTTCGGAGAACTCATGAAAGCCTTTTCGTTTGACAGCTGCTCCCTTCGGGACGGGAAGTGCGCTTCGTCTTCGTCACCCTTCGTCTTCTGATTTGTCGTTTGATCCCATTCTGTGTGTTCAGACCGGGATGGCCTTCTTGAAGGCTGAAGTCCGCTTCATTCCCGCCGCTGGTTTTCCTGTCATTTCGTTGTGGAAGATTTTTCGTGATAGGCGAAAAGGCGGCTGCCAAGTGACTGCAGCGCATAAAGATATTTGATAACGTTGTTGCTTTACATGAAATTTTCATTGTAAAAAAATAAATAAATAAAGAGAAAGCAGGAGAGAGATGTGGACCAGTTGGAAACTGATGAACCGTTCGTGTTTGGTCCTTTCGTGAGCTGGTTTCTAAATTTTGTTCTACTTCCTTTACAGCGGAAATTAGGGAGATAAAACTTCCCTTTCACCCTGGATTGTGCAAGACATGGCGAGATCCCGTGCGATATACTATTTAATTGGTCATCAAGGCAGCGATGGGGCACTCTGTGTGGGCTTGCGGTAAGTCTGTTTGATCTGTCCGGGTTACGCTAACATTGTTTCACCACGAGACAAACAGGTTTCTATTGAATTCGTATACAAATATATGCATTTCTTTCTCCTGCATACATTGTTGTCGCGATGCCGGTGCCAGCAACCTTGTGTCTCGGTTTCTGTATGAAGATCGGCTTGTTAGTCGGAACTAATAATAATAATAATTTGTGGGTTTACGTCGCGAGACAACTGCGATCATGAGCGACGCACCAGAGGTTTGTCAGAACTGATGAGATTTAATTGAACACGAATGATCACACAGATATGTCATATCTTAAACAGTGATCCGCTTGATATACTTTTATACTTTTCACAAGCCCATGTAAACAGTTCAAAGGATACTGAGCGGCATGATGACATCACCGAAATTTACGTCACAAAACACAGGCGTTACTCGTAAACTAATTTTATTGCCGCGACACGCCCATACGACGAGCGCCATTAATGCCATCCGTGCGCCCCCGGTAACAACGTTCCCGCAGAAGATGCCATTACGCGCTGGAACGCAGGGGCATGCACACATGTAATAACACATCTCTGAAGCCACGCCGCTCGCGTAGAACCTCTCGTACATGTGCGATAGTATCAATAGGATGCAGGACAGATGCTTCATTGGCCCTCTTTAATGATAGCTAAGCGACTGTAAGGGCATCTGCAGATGTGCACGCCCTAATACCAGAGGCCTTGCGTCTTGTGGCTTTGTGGTTGACAGGTATATCGTTGCAACCTACATCCAAGGGAGGTCTGCTGTTACCAGCCCACGGAATGAAATGCTTCTCGAGCGGTTGTGTCCGTCATGTTGCATTCTTTGTTCTTTACGTGTACTTCCAGTTATTAAGTGCTGCGGGCTTCGGTTAAGAAATCGTTGAAAAGGTTTCTGGTGGGGTTGGGCTTGTCGTTGAGCAGTATCAGTTGTTTTATTGTGGACGTTGTATCAGCGTAGTAGCTTTTATTGTACCTGAGATCGTCTACTTCTGCGCTTCTCACACATATTATTGTAGCGCAATATGTACAACTGTTGAGCGTATACTTCTTACTGATGGTGCATTTGAATGCGTTAACCGTATGTCAGGCACTGCGACTTCCGCGTTTTCCGTAAGACGACGTCTTGCCTTCGTTACTGAAACATGATCGTCGCAGTCGTCACGATTGGTAGGGGAATAAGAATTTTACAGGGACCTTGCGGTTTATGTAACGTCGGGGAAAATCAAAACGAACGCCTGACGACCGTGTTCGACGTCCAATAAGGCTGTTGATGAAGAACAAAGAGAACGGCGTCAGGTTGGCGGCATCCAACATTAGAAGACGCTTTGGTTGAACTTGATAGGCTGTTTGGCTTTTCACGATGCAACGAGGATCCCAATCAAGGGCGTTAGTGGGTAATTGGTGCTCATTAAATAAAGCGGTCAGGGTGTAACGGGCGGCTCCCTGACCCAGGTGCCCAGATATTGGCGACATTCTAAAGTTTTTACACTGTGGGATGCGTCGGCTGTTTCCGACTGCGAGAAAATGTAGGTGCAGGCGTCATTGTGAGATCGGGGACAGAGAGGAAAAACAAAGCGATGGTTTGCACAAAAGAATAACTGGAAAGAGATGACGGGACAAACGAAAAAGATAATCGAGTCTCGCTGGTCGAGTTAAAGGCATTGCGTTTTCTGTGTGTCTTGCCGTGATGAGAATGTCTATCTTATTGCTTTTTGATGGAGAACGTGTTGAGCGGATTTTTTCTTCTAGGTCTCGCTCAGCTGCCGGGTTACGAGGACAGCGTTCGCGATTTAGTTGAGGTGTTGGGTGGGCTGCTAGACGGTTGGTCCCGAAGATGACAGGATGAGGAGCTAATAGGCTCGACATTTTTCTTTTGAGGCTCAAGGAGACAGACCAGAAGACAATGCATAACCGGTGGTACATCATCAAGCTGTAAAGTGAGCGCTTTCTAGCCCTGACTGACGACCGTAGCTGTTCGTTCTCTGGCTGCGATAGTTGTGTAGAAGCAGTGTTTTTACCCCGGCGTGCCTTTGCGGGCCTCCTCGTATACTTTCTTTGCCGCCTTATTCCACCTTTGTTTGCCGGCTAACCCACATAGTAAAATAATAACAGTTATTTTCAAAGCTCAAGACGAATTGAGGCACGCCCTACGCTGGGCGAAGCCGGTCGAAGGCAATACCTTCCAAGGATAACTTCCGTGCAAGGGCACGGTCAGAAAAGTAAAACATCTCTCATGGAATATTTCTCTGGACAGTATCCTGCGTACGTCTCTGGCGAAGCGCCCGTTTGTTTTGTTAACCAGGAACACACATCGCCGCAAGGCACCTGAGACTGACGGTGGTTCAGAGCGGCATACAAAACAAGTGCCCCGTCGAACTATTCGGGAACGAAGTCACGCAAAAGGTTGAGATACCAGCTATATCAACCGAAATATAGCTGTATCCTTCTTCCATGACCGACGATTGAGCAGTAAAAGTCCCTGACCTCTGTCTACTTTTTACGCTTATTATCGCTACAGTGTCAGCGTCGTCCAGGAAGTTAGGTGCCATCGGTAACCATTGTGTTCACGGCGAACAAACCGTTTGACCCGACATTCAATGCGGCGTGTAATTCCTCTCAGGTGGCGCGCTGGTTCTCCTCTGTCCGTCGTGGTACAGCATCGTTTTCACGCCCGTCACGCAAATGGCGTCATTGAATTCTACTCAGAAATAAGAAAACGAATGGCTTGTAGAAACGTGGGAAAATGGCAGCGGCCCGGTGTTTTGTAGTGTGACAGTGCAAGGCATGTCGGTGTGAAGAGGTTTTGTGCTTCATTCGAATGATATTCTACGACACGAACTACTTTGTTGTACGGCACTTTATGTAGGTTAGTCATAAGTCGCAACGGTTTCATCAAACTACAGTGAGTGGTTTCGAAAACAAAGACATGGCAGAATGAAAGGGCGTGACAGAGTGCAGAACATCAGCAGGACTAAAAAAGAAAAAAATCCATTTTTTTAAATTCTTTACCTATGTCTATTGGTGCGCAATCTTCCCGAGACAATCACCAAAGTCTTCGTTTCTTGCTTGAAGGCCTTTTGAAGCCGTGCCTGAAGAAGGGATGCGGGTAGCTGCGCTAGAGACCTCTCATCTTTCACGTCAACGAATGAGGCGATACATGTCTATGTATTCGCTATCTTGGGGAATCAGCGCATAATACTGCAGGATAAAAAAAAAAAAAAAAAAAGAAATGAATAAAACAGGCATAAAAGAAATTACGTGTCTCACGC
>JARGYV010098781.1:0-11087 GCA_029532675.1 Ornithodoros moubata
CAGTTCTTCCGCGACAACTCCTTGGCACGTGGTCTCTTCTTCGCCCTCTCTCCCCGACATCTCGCGCGAGAAACTCTTTCGTGCGGATACCCGGTTAAACGCACAGATTATTTTCTCCGAAATGAAGTTGACCTTTTAGGATTTGTCGGATCAGTAGTTTCGTGCAATAAAACGGCGCAACGTACTTCTAAAATTCGTACCTCTTTTCCGGAAACGACTACACTGTATTCAGGCGCTTAATTTTGTGGGATCGAGAAATGCTGAGCAACGCGAACTGCCAGGGCATGATGATGAAATCCGATATATTGCGGCTGGGCTTTATTGTTATGAACGAAAGGTCGAGAAATTTGGAGCGGTCACTGCATTAATTTGGGGTGACCGCAGGATATAAACTATAGACACATAACTGTATAGGCTATCGCAATGGCGCGCACCACATATGAAAAGCGAGCGTGTTATATTTCCATACAAGTTTATACGCCTGTTTGTGTGTCGGTCAATGTACGTGGAACACCGCTATATTTTCTTCACTAACTACCGCAAACAAAGCCTGCATGCACGTTCTGACCAGTTTGTAATATAAACGACGAGATGCCATATGGGCGTAGAACAGAGTTATTAGGCAGAATTACACAGCCGCTCATATTCCTAAACCCTTCATTCGATACTTTCATAAAAAAACAAACACAATCATATGCCATATCTGTAAAATCGAGCCCGGGCATGACTGGCTATATATTTATTACGCTTTAGGAGACAGCTCCATCTGCTGTGCAACCTCTTATCGGATTGTGTGACGTCACCCACACTACGACACTACGTTGCTTCCAAGCGTGAAGGGACAGAGCAAGCGTAAATATTACCGTATGACAACATAACATAAATTAGAGTTTAGTGCGTCATAACCATGCAGTTCTCGTGGTTCTAACCATTAGCTATTTCCTCCGGCTGGCAAGCAGACAAAGCTTTTATAGACGGCGCCACATTGACGGAAACGCACCGGTCCGAACCGCATCTTCATGAGTTCCTCGGGCGTTTCATGATCATGAGCTGAGAAATCCAGTCACGTTTCCACTTCCATTTTCACTGACGCTTGCGCAATTTCTCTGGAGAAAACTTAACAGTCCAATCATCAATGGAGTATTGTAACACAGGGATTCCTGGCACGTCCTGACGAGCAGGTTCTCATTTTCCTTCTTTGCACATCACGTATAATTTGCCGATCGAACGCAATACGTTGATACAACAATCGAAGGTACACTAACGAGAAGATCCAAAAGGAGGTACTTCAGAACTTGCGCTGTGACGACGTTTCAAAGTCACGAGATGGTTGCTAACAGTACATTACTCAATTTCCTGTGTGCGCCTGCGTGGGCACTGTAGCTGTGGTCATCCTCTCTGTGCGCCTTATTTATAGTAAATAGTAGGTCACAGCAGTCGTGAAGTCTAAGGTATATTTTCTTTCTGATAGTTGCGCCATTGGATTCTTTGCGTCTGTATCGATCGTTGTTGTCGACTTGCAGACTGTCTTTCTTACTTCTTTCTTGTATAATGTATATTTCTCTTGAGATTTTCTTTTGCGGTTATTGCTACATTAGTCACTACAGCATTCTGTATTGCTGCAACAACCATCACATATTACATGAGGGTGAGAAAAATAAAACGGGAGAAATTGCGCTACATAAGGCCACGAACTAAAGGCCACGTGTCTAGGAGCCACGGACTAAAAAACTATGAGGGCCCCAGATATGCCGTTTGGACGTCTAACATAACTGGCGTGGCTGACGTCTTTCCTAGACGATCGCATCAGGGTTTGATGCCGAATTAACTAAACTTCGATAATTAACGTTTAGTAGACGAGTTTTAGAAAAAAAAAAACTGATGGACCAGAACTGGAGACCATCGTAGTCCAAAACTATTCCAACTGTCAGCGATGTGCAAATATTTCTGTGCTTCACAATACGAAAAGTTTGTTTGCTATGCAAATGAGCCGCAACCGAATCTCAACGCTGATTTCACACTGGAAGGGGCGTTCCCATTTTTCCTTCCGAGGCTATAACAACTCCGATGGATATGACCTCATCGAGGCCTTGGGATATCATGTATTTTTTTCTGGATGCGAACTTCGCAATTTGTGTTACCGCACCACATTCAAGCGTGCGACCACAACATATCCTCGTGGGACGTCAAGGTTAAAGGCTCGAACACATTTGGAAGCTATGTCTTTCTCCTGGAAGAAATGTACATGCGCTAAGAAGATTGGTACTTTTGTAAAATTCACAATTTCCAGCGTATGTGAAATCGAAAGTGTTCTCGAAAGGGCGCTACAACAGGCTTTGAACTGTGATTATACTGTAGAATATACGCCGAGTGAATACACTTTCAGGTCAGTGATGTCGCATAGGGCACAGGGTAAGACAGTGTGAACACCTCCAAATCTAGCGTATTTTTTTTCTTTTATAATCTCTTGTATGTTTTTGATTCTATGGGCCTCGTAACCCTTCTGTGCACAGTTATATTGTTTTCCTTCCTCTGACCACACAAGCTTTTGAAACGCAGCCCTGTTCTGACGACCATGTTCAGACGACCATTAACTTCGCTCTTGGAAGTCGTCGAGTTTTTCGCGTTCCACTTTTGTCGTTATCATTAGAACCACACCAAACGACGCTAACGAGTGATAAGGAAGTACATCATTCCCCTCCAGATAGTGCTCGATGGAAAACAAAGAAAAGAGGGAGGCAACATAATGGCAACAGCAGATCTCTAATTTTCCCATACTAGGCCGTGGCTAAACGCCGTCCTGACTGATGGCCAGAAAGAAGGCAGAACAAGAAGAGGATCTGAAAGCTGCCCACTGCAGAGATGTATGTGGCGTCATTGTGTCACGTGATTGTTGCTTCGAAGTCTGTGCTAGGAAGGGGAGAGAAGTGGATACATTGCCTTTTATAGACCCCGGGCAAAAATTGAATATTTCCACCACAGAATAAGCTCACGAAGTAACGCAAGTGCAATAGAGGGACATAGTCCACTTTGCTGCTGACATTGTCATCGTTGAAACAGCATGCTGTAGGTTCTTAATTTCGTTCGTATATTACAGGACACGTCTAGTTACCACAACAGATATCTGATAGCAAGATAACGCCTGTAAGTGAAGTTTATCAATCAAGTATCTTCTATACGAACTATTTTCAATTATTTTTCTCCACTTGGCATAAACCTGTGACATCGGTCGGCAAATGCTTTGAGCCGATGTCAAGCCACCGGCATGAGGTCCTGATTGTGTATTTGCATCCCAGATGGCCCTGGACCATCCTGTGACGTTGCGTCCTGCGAAACGAGCACCGTCTACATTGCATTCGGAACACCCGTATTGACATCGCTATTGGTAATCGGCAATGCATTATGTATCAAGTTAGTTGCTCACAGGACGCTAGAAGAGAATGTTTACGTATTGTTTAGCTTGTCGCATAGTCAATCAGCTTTAATAGTTGACTTATAGCGGTTAGCTCATACATACACAAAACCTTACTTATCTCTGCGAAAATTACTCCGTACACCACTAGGGATATGATGTAAGAAAGAAGCCGACATTTTATAATTCAGGCAGAAAAGGGCAGTGAAATGGTAACGATAATAAATGGTGGATCAGCTCCTTCTGGTGTGGCTAATGTGGGCTGCGCGCTTCCTTTTTTTGTGCGATTTGTTAATAATTTGCTACTACCTGTACATATACAGGTATACTTGCGTTCAGTGCTGGCGGTGGTTGTTGCACTTCCCCTACAAGTTGGTCGTTTGAGGGACTCTGAATACATGGAGGTGGAGGGTACTGTATGCTCTGTAAGAACAGAGACAACATTGTCACGTGGCTGTTGAGACCAGTATAATTGACTGAGGTAGTAACATAGCTATATAGTAATACTGGTCTAAGATTGCACGCGTGACCTGCAAAAAGAGATTACAGAAATAAGCGAAACACATATTTGTTCGCGTATTGTGGCCATGTGCCTTGAAAGTGCCAGAGTAGCGTGGTTGGTTCACTCGACTGATAAAATGAGAAGCAATATCTTTTATCAGTGTCATCCACCAAGCTTAAGATTCCTGTTTCAGCAAAATATCTTGTTTTGTCATCAACAGAGGCACCCTCAGAACTAACCATGGTTCAGAATAATATGGTTACCTTTCCATGCTTGTTGGAAATATGAGGATGCGTTTAACACCATGTTAATTACCCTTCTACATCATGTTACTATGCAACTCGCACCGTGGGCGCGAGCATGCTTCGGTCGTTCTGGGGAAAATTACCGAAGTCTCTACCCCTTTTTGTTCCTGCATAATCGTATATAACATAGTACGCAGTGCATATTGATTACAAATACTTCCAGCTGAATGATGTGAACTCTGTACGGAGTGTCGTATGTACGTCGCTTATACAGAAAGGCACGCCATATTTCATTGCCTGCAATTGCCTAACCTCAGCGCTATCCGGAAAGTCAATGCCTAGGGCGCAACGGAGAACGAACGTGACCTCGGCCAATAGCCAGAAGAGGACGATAAGCCATGCAAAAAGCTGGAATCGAGAAAATAGTTATATTCAAATGACGAATCTGTCATATGTATCTGATAAATGCATCGAACCAGGCTATTCTACAGACAATTCACACGAATCGCCACAACGTCCAGTCTTATCGGTAAAAAGAAAAGAATATTTGCTCAATCGCAAACCCTCACTTGCAGTGTGACTTCACTCGTTCACGTCGTGCAAGAATCGTCGGAAAGGAATATTTTTAGCTAAGGTTAAAGAAAATCTCCCGATCTTTAACAGCTTGAGCTTCGACTACGCAACGTGAACCCCGCGAATTTGATGCGTAAGCGCACACATACAGCAACTCAGCTATAAGCATAATACAGAACCCGTTCTCTCTTATTGTATTTCAGTGTTTTATTCAGAATGAGAAGAAACGGTCATCTCAGACGGATGACTTTTAAGGGATCAGTTTATATAACGAGGCAGTGAAGACCTGACTCGAGGGTGATCAAGTGCTTTTCGTCCATTAGCTAGAGGCAAGGCAGTTAAAGCGTATTGAGCTATCAAGAGCCTATGTGAGAAAAGCTTTTAAGCTAAAAATTTAGCCTCTTTTCTGTACGGAACTGAAGGAAACCAACGAACTGAAGGAAATAAGCTTTTTTTCTTTTTTGTATAGAAACAGCGGTCGCCATTTAACATACAATGTTGCGGAGTATATTACCTCAACTAAAACGCGTTGGTTGATGATAGCGATCATATCCTCGTTCCAGTGCACACTGCCGTCAGGTCGCGTGCAACTGTAAGGTGAGGTAACGAATCATCCTGTTAACACAAGAACATTTAATTTGGTTTCGTCTAGGTTTCGGGTGTCTACACAAATTTTATGCCTGATAAAGGCAATCGTGTTGGACCTCGTGCGTTGGAGAATGGCTTCACTTACATGCCGTAGGATAATTCCATAGACAGCGCATGAACGTTAACGAAATGTTCACAGAATTCCTATCATGTTAGTTAAAAGCGTCCGCCTTGGCTTGGCGCTCGCATAGCAATGAGTGTGTATTTTAAAAGCAACCAATGTCGGCCGTGGCTGGGTTCATAATTTCTACTGCGATGTAACAATTCCATGAGTAATACGACAAGATCAACAGCATTGTGGAAATTAAACAAAAAAGAAGATTTTCACCGCTTACAGTAAGACAGTTTTGCGGAAACATTCGGCGCGTAGTGCAGTCTACTTATCCAAAGCATTCCATGGAAAATTTTAAACATAGTACTTATGTGTCTGAGCATCTTGGAGATCGCTCAAGAAGACCTGGAGTCCTCCTGAGACAATCGAAGCCATCGTAAGCGAGAGAATCAGCATGAACGTGCACAGGACTGTCGAGGGTAGAACCATTCTCCATGACTGTTCTCTGCACGCGAAATGCGTTTGAAATTCATAACCTGTCACCGTTAACATATTTTCTGAAAGCGAAAGTGGCAAAACCTATGTCTACATACTGCGCGGCTAAAAATAAATCACGAAGAAAAGGGAGGGAACACATATACGTTGATTGCTTTAAAAATGAAAGCAATTCTGGAAAAAGTCTTCACAAGGTTTACCGTTTCGTCCCTATTCGTTACATCTCTAACAGGGATCTCCTCGCACATAGCGACATAAACAAATTCTTCAGATACAGCAAACACAGCAGACATTACAGATTAATGGCTTACCTGCCGTCGTCCTCGCTTTTGGACGGAGAGCACTGGACGAAAAACCACAAGGCAATGATGGCGTAAACGAAAGAAGCCAAGATAGCGAAGGTCACCAGGTTGCAGTCGGCATTGTTTCCCCATTCGGTGGAAGTAAGGTCGAGAACGCACAACTTGCCACCACTGGAGGATGACTTAGTGCTGAGGAACGTGTGAGGCTTCGCAAAGAAGATGCACTTCCGGAACGCGTACTTTTGCACCTTATTGTCCATGTCCTTAAACACCTTGAAGGCAGCCATCGAAGAGAGGGCCACGAAGAGAAAGCAAATCAAGTGGCTGAAACGCCACAGTTGAAGCACGTGGGTCCTGCTGCTCGCTTCTGCATTCATGGTTCGAAGGCGAATACAAGACCGTGCGATCAAAGGAATGTCCCACGTTCAGGGCGTCCGCTCGCGTCATCGCTCATCCTCCTCTTCTTTCTCGCGTTGGTGGGTATCAACGCCGCCGATGGTTTGAGAACACAAGCCGCTGGTGAAGGAACTGTATTTTCCTAGTGAAAAATTGTATTGTACTGTCCTGCATTGCACTGTCCTTTTGACGTCACTGCGTGTGAATTGTAGCGTCAGGTGATATGTGAGCACCACACATCCTTATCATAGAAAGAAATAACAGTGAAACGACTTTTTAACGGAGTTCACTTGTCCTCAGTATTTCTGCCGAATGAGGGGGAATGTGCTCCTGTGCATTCAGAGGAACATGCTTTCGACATATGAGGTTCGGTGCCGTAACAGATGCATCGAAACCACGATGAAGGCCGACTGCCCTCTGATGTCAGCTGCTCGCTCCTCGGCTAATGAGAAGGTTGCGGACTTGACGGGCTTCGTTACTGTACACTCTCGTCTTGATAGACTTCACGACGACGCCTCCGACTTTCACCTTCTGAAAAGCAAGGAGTCACAGTACAACAGCAGCAGCAGCAGCACCAACAAAAACAATAGTAAAACAGACGAACAGATGTGTAAAGAAGAAAAATAAACATAGAAAGAAACCAACCAACCTGAGAAAATCGGGCGCCCCCCCAATATGCGTGTTCAGCACCACGGTAGATAATGCCGCCACCCCGTTTCTTTAGCCATCTCTTTTCCGACCAGCGGGTTCTTTGCACGACTTCGCTCTATCTGCAACCAGTCAGCGTCCAGGCATGAGTGTATTGGGTGACGGCCACTCAAGACAGAAAGTATCCTATGGGTAATTTATGTTCATACTATAAGATACTCCACGAAAATCGTCGCAGTTACTCGCGATATACCAAATTTAAAGCTATTCGTAAGATGCCTTTATTTGAAATTGAACTGAACTGCAGTTTCAGTAACTTGAGTAGCGTATTTAAGTTACGTACAGGGCTGGCAAGAAGGAAAGGCGAGGAGAAAAACGAATACCACGGGTAACCAGACGCCTTAACTTATTGCAACAGTGCCATTGCTTCCCTCCAGAAATTTCGAAATTCGGTTTGAGGACATCCAGCGAGAACCCGAGAAGTTCTCCTGTTACCCTCGAGGACAAGAAAACGATCTGCCCAATTATGAGCTTGCACAGAAGATGGATTTAGTTTCTGGCTTCCTCTCGCACAGAGGTGCATATATATTTGTTTTTCCTCGACGAAATGTATACCTGTATCATCTTAGTTTGAGACGTGAGCTGCGCAGAAAAAGATGCGGCTCTTTGTACTTGCATGAGAGTTATTGAAGGAAATATGAAACCACAGGTGAAGCACCTCGACGATAAGGAATTACTTGTAAGTTACCGGTATTATTTGAAGCGAATATTGTTTCGAGCCTCTGCTTTCCGCACCCTTTACACAGGAGGTGTGGTATTAAAATAAGCCTCATTTCTCGTCTATAGTGTCCTGCACGAGCCAAAGTGCATCGATTGATTGGCCGTCCTCTGTTATAGATCCCAGAGGCATAGGTCCGTATAAGAGAGAGAAGTCATACAATGTCAGGCAGTAATACCTCGTTACTGCAGCTTACATACAGGTACCTTTCTTTCTTTTCCTTTTTAAGTGTATAATCTGCACGTGCGCTCATACGGATATATGAGGTTACGATGTAGAATATACGCGCCTATTTGCTCTGGTTCACGATTTAGTACCTGAGCAATTCAACTACAATTCTGTAAACCCTGATTGTCTGTACGACGGACTTAGCTTTTGAGACCCTTTAATTCCAATCGCAATATCGTTCGTTACAATCCTTTCGATGCGGGTTTCGATATTGGTGGCACGTGGAAATAAAGACGGCCTGGTCTTCGAGGACAATTTTATGAAAAGAAGTACACAAGACCAGTAGAGAGCCCGCTATTTTCAAGAAGCGTTAGGACTACCCGCACAGAGGAAGCATTGGGTTTCAGTACGCGTGCCCTGATTTAAGTCGCTGTTATAAAGCGATGCGTGCATAAAGACGCGATGGTGTCACATACATGAGCGTACTTTAGGAAAAAAACTGGTGGATATAACACATGCAAATCAGTGAAACTTGCCCTGATAGGCTGTTTTTCTTCGCTGCAATTCCTACATGCAGACAGGAATTGCAGGTCCTAGCAAACTTTGCAAGAATACGTGTGTCCATGAAACAGAGGGATTAAAATTGCGAACACGTAGTGCATGCTGAGAGCTAACGTGTGATAACCCACTGTGAACAATGGTGTGGCACAGGTGATTTCGTACTAACTGTCCAACCCCCGAGTGACAGCAGACTATCGACCCCCTCCCACTTCCTTAATACTAACTTCATCACTTAGGCACCATGGAAAGAGCTGGCACTGGAGATTTTGCGACATTTTGGCTTCATGTGACTGAATGTATTATCTGTTCATTGTTGAAGCCATTGTGACGAAGTCAAATACATGACTTTATTCATGCTAGGGCAATTCTGCAAGATTTTTCCACCTGAGTGCTTTAAAGACGGTCAATGGGGTGGCTTGTTTTATTAGAATTTAATGCATATGTTGACTAATACAATATTAAGTATAAAAAGACGACTCCAGGCCCGTAGTAAGTTTGAAAGGTTAAACAAGTGTTCAGTATGAAGTAATAGCAATTGGTGGGTCTACGTCGCGAGAGAACTGTGATCATGAGCGACGCTACAGGGTAGGATTGCGGATAGCTCGGACCACCTGGGGATGAATATGAAGGCGATGAAGATCACATATGCTGAACATAAGAATGTTCATATCCACTTGCCAATTTCCTTCGAGCATACCAGAGCAAATTACATCATCCAAGAGGAAAATCACCAGCAGAAATCAATTCTGTAACGTCAATAGGAACGAAAATTCCACAGTAAAAAAGAAAAAAACATCGACAGAGAAGTGGAAGTAGTGGAGAAGTGGACAAAGACGTGAGAAAGAAGTCATAAAGGGAAGCAGATGACTAAGGGACGACAAGGTCACCCAAGGTAAGCCCGGCAGATGAACCGGCAAAGCGGACAGTAATTGAGAATCTGGGAACCCTGGTACCAGTTCATAATCCCGAAGGCAGAGTGCGGAAACGAAATGCGAGTCAAGTGAAGAAGCTCATAAGCAAGAAAGAAAAAAAGTCTCCAACTCCGACCCGGGTTCATATATGTTTGCACTCGTAATGGATGGGCGCAGTTCAGAGGAGGAGCAAAGGGGATGGGAGAGTGAAGATCAGGCAACATAGACAGAAGTTCAAGAGAGCAAGTTCGTCCATCACGATAGATTGGCGGCAATATCTTTCATATCACAGCCGCAAAGCAATTCGGAAGGTATGTGTAATTGGTAATGGCTACTATAATGGCCATAGTGTTTGAAGTACTACGCTTCATCATTCGCTTATAATGATAATATCGTGACAAGATATGTCAGCGCATTTGTTTGTAGCCTCCTCGACACCAGTGCAGTTCATTTGGACCTGTGCATCGCGTGCACAAGTGGAAGCATAGAGGAAGAAATATTGCCGTTACGAAACTCCAGCATATGCGGACCCTGTCTTGTCTATGCCCTGCACGGCGCTTGGTTGCCGTCTAACTTGCCGCTCACGCAAGATCTAGTTCGCTTGATCCACATTTTATGGAGTCCCTCAAAGAATGAAAGTCGTTATGCAATGTCACGAACACAGCAATATCGCGCTTCTCAAAGTAGCAATCATTCTTCGTGCAGTCCGTGAAATGATACGGCCCCGAATGGTTAATCATGTGTGGTTATGTAATCTGTCTTCCTCACTTTCTGACTGATATGATTTTCGTGACAGTCTTTGGATCACTTTTAGTTGTTAGGGAGTTACTGTGCAGCTGGCTTCCTCACCCTATAGCTCTAAAATGCGGACCATAGTGAGCTGCCGATAACCAAAGCCTGAAAAATATTACATGTAGTACCGTGTAATGTGGAAGCGCAAACGATGTAGTTCGTCTTATCCTTGACACTTGAGCGTGATTAAAAATTGCATAATTTAGCGGTTTCTGCGGTGAGGAACTCGTTTCAGCGAGTGTCAAGGTAACACGAGAATGATTTCGGGTGAGTGAAGGCGAACTGACACCAATAAGGCTATTGGTATCATGAATAGGAGCAAAATNCAACCGCCTAAATGCTATTGGCAGACAAGGACAATCTGTAAATGCAAGAAGATATAGCTCGGTAGAGCATGAAACAATAAAAAGATTTTTTCGCCGCAATTCCGAAAAGCATTCGCAAGATTCATTTCAGTGCAGATATAAAAATAGAGACAACACTTACCTGTAATAGATGAATTTTTTATAATTGTTATTATTATGTTTTCTTAGTTTTTTGTTGCAAAGCCATGACGAATGGCGACCTTCTTAGTGGTGACCATTTTCCGTTCTTAGAAGTTCTG
>JARGYV010098786.1:0-11470 GCA_029532675.1 Ornithodoros moubata
GGCGCACTTACGTAGGGCGAGGTTCCTCCGAAGAGTCCGAACACGATCCCGGCATACTAATAGACCCACCCCATCACGCGTAGCCCCATCTGCATATATCATGTATTTCATGGGTGCGTCGAATAGATCGTTATAATGGGGCACATCTGTCAACAAAACTGTTCGTATACCCTTCTCATTTTCATTTGCTTAACTTCGTGTGAGTGCCTGTATACAGTTGACGATCGGGACATACAAGGGAATCGATACACTTATGCTATGCGATACTTATGTGCTGTTCGATTTACGGCACGCATGCCAGTGTAAAATCGAAGCGAATCATGCGAAGGAAATCTACGGTCGAATAATGTCAGTAGTTCTCAGTCAAGACACGAGGTGCGCCTTCATGTCCTCGAAGAAGTTGGCCACCCACTTTGAACAATGTGCTGAAGGTCAGGTGCAATAGGAGATGTTTTCTCTGTCGGCGGCTGCTTCTCTATCGTGCTGCAAACCCCAAAAGTAATCTTGATCAATCCATCCACCCCTGATGCATGCATACGAC
Source organism: Ornithodoros moubata (assembly GCA_029532675.1). Taxonomy (NCBI): domain Eukaryota; kingdom Metazoa; phylum Arthropoda; class Arachnida; order Ixodida; family Argasidae; genus Ornithodoros; species Ornithodoros moubata. The sequence continues at coordinate 542 of JARGYV010098786.1, forward strand.
TGTCAGTACATTACGCTGATTGGGTAGGCGTCGAACGCTTGCTGCCCCTTTGAGGTGGTGTTAGTGCTACGGTGCAAAGATTTTCTGCTCACTAACGGGCAAACTTCGAATGCGATAACATCGACTCTACTGCACTCGACTGTTGCTTGCTTTCTTTGTTCGGATCAAATAAATAAATGAGAGAGCGAACTTTGAATAATATATAGTAACGTCATCCCTCAGGGGCCTTACGCATTGTCACTGTTATTGTTCTTTGCGATAATGAATTTAATGAAATTACATAATTACATCAGTTATCAATTATTACTCACCTTATTCTTCGCTCACAATACACAAAAATTGCCTGGCTTAGCTCAGCACTACACTTGAGTATTATCGTTTCTTCAACGTGGATAAATCTTAAACGTCCTATGTGCTTTCTATGAAAGGATTCTTCATTGCTTTTCTTTCCCTTCGTGCATTTTTTTTCTTTATGTCTAGGAAAGAAGGCGAATCGATTGTTATTTTGTAATTTATCAGAATCATCGTCACAACGGCTTCGATCGCTTGCACCTCCTTCAACTGTCCCCGAACGTGATGGACGTCTGGTAGGACTTTTTTTTTTTTTTTCCTCCCAGTTTCCCTCCACTTTTCAACCATGGCTGTCACGCGCAAGACGCGTCGCCGACCGCTAGTGCAACTTTAAAAAGAAGGGGAAGTAGGTTTATCTTTTTACCACAATAAATTGCGACTAGCGACTCACTCTGATCCCAAAGGATTCAACATTTATATAGCAACCCCTCCACCCTTCTGTGCTCTGATTCTTTTTTACTTGTCAGTTTGGTTTCACTTTACTCGCTCGTTTTGAGAGACAAGGGGTACATATAGTAAAAGTTCACGGTCGAAGGAATTCGTCACTTGTTACAAGCCCTACTGCCCAGAGTGCCACGAGGTCGGCTGCTGTCAATATGTCCAGCTGCTATTGTAACTCTCAGAGACACTATTCCCAGCAAATGACCTCAAAATCCACAGTAGAGCAACGTAAAAAATTCTGTGACCAGTACAAAAAGAAAACGTTGGGATCCTAAACTACTCCCTGACAGCAATCAAAGGGCCAAAATTCTGCTGGATTCTGCACGTACCACGAACTGCCGTCAAAGTTGCTGCACGTAATGAACGAAAAAAGCACTGACGCACGCAGACACATTCCAGAAAGATCGGTAGGGAAGAAGACGAGCTGGTGTGACTGTACCAGCGACCGAACATATACCATAAACACTGAGATTGGGGAACAGGAAAACGACAAATTTTCGTCTCGTCGCTCTTGGGTTCCCCGACCTCATGGTTTCTCATGGGTGCATACCTGTATTTCCCCGTACATCTGTGGATTTGAGTTATACAATGTTGTGAATACTTGCAAAGTGATACGACACTACCCATAACAAAAAATTAAAGTTAAATAAAATCAAGAGCCTCTCTCAGTCAGGTCTTGGAAGCAGCCTGCTGTACCATCCCGTTCGACCGTACCTTACCATCCGTTCGAAAACAAGGATGCTGAAAAAGGTGGGGGAGGAGAAGAAAGTATCATTTTAAAAAAATCGTCGTGAAATTCGTATCCGGTCTTATTATATAGATAGAGAAGGGGTGACTCACTGTCAGACGAATATTTAACGAACGCGACACTAGTAAATTTGTCTTCCCTTTCTCACGTGCTTTAGGCTCCGCGAAGACACCGCAAATTCGACTGCTCAGGTTGAACATGACGACGCCATTGCAATCAATTACGTGTTAACAGAGGAGCAGACGTCATCGATTATCACAGAGCGACGTAACACAGTAACGCACGAAACTTCCTTCGTATCGCCTGGGGCCAACGTTCTCCTGACAGTTATTCCCGACTACCTCGCAACTGTCCAACGAACCGCGAGGTGTGTCTGCCAATAAGCTCACGACAGTTAACTTTTTTGTTTTTTTTAAGCCAGTTGATGGCACTCGATATATTCTGTCTGATAACAGGTTGGTATGTTTTGAAGAATGTTTCTCGTTTGAAGTCTCTATCGCAAACGAGGATATCCCAGGTCATCGGTGCGTGCTTCCCGTTATTGATCACTGGTGAACAGTCGGGGCAGTCTGAGAGATGATTCTCACTCCTTAAGCAGCTGTACACTTTAGCTGGCAAAGCCGAGAAGCGGAAATCAAAGAGAAGGTGCATTCGGATAGAAAGTTCGAATTCTATTAACACATTGCGCACCATCGGAGCTGGATGCAACGCAAAGTATCCGAGACACTCAGCACAACTAAGCAATGAAATGTGTTGTAAAGTAAGCACTTATGATGTTGTTTGATTCATTCTGATAAATGCGTTGCAGAAAATCGATTGCAGCACTTTCCTTTTTATAAGGCGTCGAGGAACTAAAACCTCGCATGAGTTGTGTTAGCTCCTTCTTGAGTTCTCTCTCACACCCACACACCGCGCTGCCAAGTGCAACTAAAGGAAGTCCATACGATGCTTTTGAGTGGTGCTCTTATTTGGAGCTCTGATATTGTGCGTCATCAGAGAATCAGAGGCACCCCTCTTATGTCATAGCTCGTGGTCAAAACTGGTGGGCGTATACGCCAACCGTTTTCCACCAATCATTATTGTGAACGATGTCATTAACTATAACCTCTTGATTAAACTTTACAATACATACACCACGACATTGCTGTCAGTAAGCGCCAAAACTAGCATCCATAATTCTTGCGCCTGCTGCTTTCGAGCTGCATGGAAAGCACGACTGCAGGTATCTCCTAAATCTCTTCTTTGGAAAACATTCCCGTAGGAGGTGTGAAAACGGGTAGAAAGACCCTTGACTTCCTTTTGACTTCTTTCTCTTTCCGTCGATAAGCATCGACCAACTTAGTGAACGGCACTGCGGCAGAGGATGTGTTTTTCAGATTTCCCAGGGGTCGGTTCAGTCAGTCCTCAAGAGAGACATCATCCGGAAATCTACTATATCGTTATATCGATTGCATCCGATTCTGGAGTGCTCCATCTCAATGATGCCGACTGAGATATATGCCCAGCATTTTTCTATATATAGTTGCATTCGTTCTATTCACGTATAGCCGTCTGTGCATAAAACCCGATATCGTCGAGAAGAGAGCTTCCCTTTCAGGTCAATAAGGGAGTGGGGGTGCTCCCGTCGAGCGGAATTTCAAAGAATAGAGCAGGCACGACCAGGCGTATTGCACAAATTTGGGCAAGTGGCCTTCTTCGGTTTCGGTAACGGATATAGGTATCATTGAAAACATTTAGTATGACCAGCACAATTGCTTGGCACGTCTTTGTACACACAGGTTGTGGTGGTACTGCGTACTGCACCACCCACGGTACTAAGATGTCTAACGCATGAGCAAAAATCACCATGAACAACAACATAAAAAACGCAGATGTAAGACATGCATATAGGCGTGTGCAAGGCGAGTTAAAGTCTATCTTTCTAACCTCTATCTTTCCAAATAACAGTGTAAATATTGCGGCGCGCCTTCCCGACGAAGTGGTGTACCAGGCAAACCTGTATTGCCAACTGTGAGATGGGTCAGTCCGAAGGTCCAACCACATCGGTTTCAAAAATAAGCCTGGGGGTTCCTTGACGACCAAGGCACCTCACAGGACAGAGGCAACCCAACCTCATTCCGCGGTAACTTCTCGGCGAAAGATTAGTACGCGGATTTGAAGGGAGACCTGAGCTACAGGCAAACCTCCGAACCAATGGAGACATCAATTATGACACTTACCTTTCGTATCCGGTACAAGGCGCAGCACCCAGTGTTTGGACGTTTTTACGAGGCTATGTGCTGGTGCTGTGCATATTCGTATTAACATCCTTTGCTGTGTAGTCTGAAACGAAAGAAAGTCGAATAAAACTCTTCCAAACCCCTTGTCCACTTCAATGCGTTTGAAAGCTCAACGCTGTCAAGTTTCTCATCATAATGAACGGTGATGGCGTACAATTGTAAACGAAAACTGTAAGTACGCAATTTTTAGAATATACGTCCAGTATGCGAACGCGACACACACCGCGAATATAGTACGCTGTGCGTAGCGGTATACTCCGCGCAGTAAGTACTACGAGTTGAGGCTGTTTAGTTACGCACTTTGTTTCCTGCAACTGATACCAGTTGCCCGTCTATATAGAACAACGTTTCGCACGAGTACTTTTGTATTATGTGTTTGGCTCATATCTTGCACTATCTAAAAACAGACCGTCGTGACGTCATCATTATCTATGGTGACCTGCAGCCACTGTACCTAGCGGTGAAGTTGTATTCGTGTGTGTTGCGTTTCTTCATTTCAGAAAAGCCATCAAAGCAACTGTACTGCTGTTTCCCCTGCTGGGTATTACGCATCTCTTGTTCTGTATCAATCCAAAAGATGAGGATATGGGGCTTCAAGAAGCTTACATGATCATCAACGCTATCCTACAATCCTCACAGGTGATGACTCATAATAGACTTGGTTTCGAATTATGTATTTGCTTGTGAATCGTTCCCTTGTTCGGTCCTCTTTTCTAGTTGTTAGAAAGTTTTAGTGGACCCCAAGCCACGAACGAATAAGATACAATAAAGGGAAGTGTTCAATCAGCGATTGGCAACGTGATATCACGCACCAACTGTCGTGTTGTGCTGTGATTGGCTTATCATGTTTTCGGAGTCGTTAGCGTGGGTAATTTCCGATCTCCTAAAAATCTTTATTGATTCAGGCCCAACTGACGTCATATTGTCTGTCGTTGTGAACATGGTCTTTTTTAAAGACAAGGAAATACATACATAATACTCATACAAACACACATATACATATATAAATATGCACACAGCAGGGCTGCGATCAATGGTAGCAGACTACTTCAATAACAATGCAGTTGAAGAGAAAGCCTCACCTAGGTTTCTACATATCTTGAAATACACTGACATGTACATATGTACTTCCATTTTTCGCTGATGTAATCAATACAACATTCTGCAGAAGAAAATGACTAATCGTCTCATCATTTTTCAGGGTATTTTCGTCTCGGTCCTTTACTGCTTCATGAATTCTGAGGTGAGGACCGCGCCGTTCCGTTCATTCTAAGCTACTAGCTTTCCTTTTCCTTTTCCATTTGCCGCACGAAACCTGTTAATATTTTGAAATTTCATTTAAATTACAACTGTCCATGATGGTTTTCATTGGGCAGGCATTCAAAACATTTCCCGTGGATTTACTTATTACAAAGTTTGCATTTGATGAGTCGCGATTTTTGACATGAACAAAATCTGCTAGGCCAAGACAGGTCCAAAAGACAGGAGATCACTAAAAAAAAACCCTCTTTGCTTGGAGGCTCGAACCCGGCCGTCACTAATTTCGATATAAGACGCTTACCATATACACCACATCGGCATGCCTGAGGGAGATTAAGTGGAATTATGGTTCGAGGACCCACCACCGGCAGAAGATAACTCTTTCGAAGACTTCTTGAGTGTCAGTACTGTTCTTAATTCCAAATCTCATGGGTCTATGTGCAACCATATCGTAGCCAGCCTCGGCCGCATTTGCGTATCTTAATTGTTCCGAAATAAAGCTCCCATAGTGACGATAATAACTATGATAGTAGTGGATGATAGAAGGCCATGATAGTGACAATAACGACGATGATGATTAAAATGATGGTTTGTTAAGTAAACAAACAAGAAATAGCATTAGTTAAGAGCCTTAGCCGTGCTTAGCCGTGGTTAAGCATAGCATAAGCACAGGTGTAAGTAAATTTTCCTGTTCCAGTTGCTCTAACCCGTCCTGTCTGTCTCCTTTATCTCAGGTCCAAACGGCAGTGAGGAACGCCTACTTGCGGGCAGCCATTCGGCGGAACCCAAACGACCGCTCCTTTGTACGTGGAGGCTGTTCTCAAACGTCGGCTGTTTTCATGTCCCATTTCAACGGTTCTATTACGGACAACGGCGCACAGCGCACAGCAAACAAAATCATTCGCAAATACCCCGTCAGGACGACTGCCGTAACGACGGGACCCAAAGAGGTCCTCCGGAACAACTCCGCCATTGCCAATGTTTGAGTGTCCGCTCCGCCTTCGATGAGCGTTCTCCTGTATGTGTGTATCTGTGAAAAAAGAGACCTTACACGAACTGTGATTCGTTTGGGGTTTTCGTTTGGAAAGTCTTTTGGCACTTCAGTGCCGGTGAGGTACGTTGGAGCGCTTTTCTTTGCGCGCTCTAAAAAGAGAGAACTTTAATGCATAACACGACGAGAACCAAACACTTTTGAGAATGATATCATTGACGCACCTCATACGTGGAAAACGCTTCGTTTTCCACCAATCAGGGCACTTAACGATTCTATGCTCAATTATGTGGTTTCCTTTGTTTGTTTTTCGTGTTATGCAGTGAAGCTCCGAGTGTTGAGTGCGGTACGGCGTTATTTTGTATATAGCAGACTGTTAGATGGGTGAGACCTAGAAGGCTGGCTGGCTGGCTGGCTGGTACGGTGTCATTTTATCAGTATCTGGAGATCGTTCCTATTTGGCTATGGATTGCTGTATGTGTCAGGGTTCCTAGCGAATGTTGCACAAGGGGACGAATATGGCGCTAAGGAAATTAATGCCGTTTCGAGGCAAAAACACAAAAGCATTAAATGACATTTTTAAGTGGCAAGATCATAGTGAAGAATTTACAGTGCGTGTTTTAGATGTGTTAATATTTGGAGCATTCAACTGTGTGCACTCAACATTCAAAGCTGTGCTATAATGGCCAATTATGAAAGACAAGATGAAGCTATCGCCATCTACTGCACTGCTAACTATTAGATATGCCGTACTAATAAAAGTAATGACTACCGGAGGCCTAGACAACAACTGCGCCGTCCAAAACTTTAAGCATTAAATTGAGAACCAAGCTCAAGTGAGACGAAAACACGCGCTAAAAAAGTGAACGAAAAATAGCTCTAAATACAGGTGAGCTCGTGGTATCTAACGGTATTCGTGATGAAATTCTGGTACCTTTGTCTATGTTCGTTTTTCCGTCCCCATCATGAATCCCGTCCCCAAGTTACATCACGAATGCTATAAGTTCTATAAGTCTTTACACACCGTAATTTATGCGTGACTGACATTCAACTTTCGCAGCTGAAGTGTACGTAAAACGTTTCAAAACATGCGTGACTTTTTCTCCTCCTGTCTTTTCAAGGCGTCACCGTAATTACCCGTTGAACACACACAGCTACAAAAGCAGTTCTTGTTAGAAGGGCATGAGGTCTTCTGAAAAATGAAGCAACAACTCCCATGAAAACAGGCATTATTCTGGCATTTACAATAAATCCCAGTGTATAGCGAGACTATCAATTTAAAAATAAAAATAGAAAATTCTTTGCGATGGGTGCTATTATGACGCACTAAAGGCACTTTTTTTACCGCTGCAGATTAAGCAACGCTGGAACGGTGAAGATGTTTAAATTGGATCGTATAAAGCGAGAGCACCGTCCTCTTCTTTTTTTCTCCCTCTTCTTCTTTTTGCTTAAGGCTTTCTTCCCAATGTATTGGTATAGCACTGACGCTAGGAAATGTCATTAAACTTCGTGGTCTTTGGAGTGATGGGAAAATGGTATATGCAGTTGTATTGCCAAGAGAGCCGTCGATTTTCAGTCTCGTGCCTCACCCCTACATAACCGCTAAGGAACTCTCGTTAACACAGGCTTGGCGTACTCGCTTTCGTTTTTACAATGTGTATACCATGTTGGAACGTCGTACTACAACCTTCCTGCCCTACGGCATTTCCTCAATCTCTTGCTGTGCGATCGAAGGTGACCAATCAGCATGGCCGCTGACTTCAATGGAAGATTATGTCCATGTATAACTATAACTCATGGGCGTCGCGTACGCCATGGAGTGTATGTTTACGCTTGAGGGGCTGTACTTTGCATTAGCTCCACTCCGAGTATTCGACCTATGTATTATGTAGTATGCCGCCCTAATTCTTTCGAATCAGTGCAACTGCGTTGAAATCTGCACGTTGGTCGCCACGAAAAACCAAATCAAATGACAGCACTCAAAAATGCACATGAGTATTGCACGAGCCCTACGATTTCTCTTCCTGGCTCAGACTACAAAAACGCCAACGGTCGATAAACAAGGATGAAGGAAGGCATAGTAAATGCTGGCCAAAGTCCATCCAGGCAGACAATGGGTTCCACTTGATTTAAGAATAACCTCTTGCTGCTTCGCCTGCGACGTTTCCATCATGTTCTCGTATGACAACTGCGCTATGGGTTATTTTATCTTCGAAGATTTTACGGAAGCATTCTGTATCAGGGGCGAGACAGATACTGGACTTTACCTATAGGCTTCAGTAATGAGGTAAATATGAGGAAGACATTCGGTACACGGTACAGTAAAAAGCTTCAATAAACGTAACCTGATGTCGTACTAGGAGAATTGACGTCACCTTTCGCTCTAACGCGCTAACTGATTAGGTATTCAAATGTAAAGCAATTTGCACTTTAAAGCCACACGCTTTTATTCAACCTCTTCCTGTTATTCTTAGTTACAACAAATTACTCGTTGTCTTTTTTTCTTTTTCGTTTATTTTGTGCTATTTTGACGCAATGAATAGAGCTGGGATTATCGGGACATGTCCCGACTTAGGAAAATGTCCCGATAATATTGTCAGCCACCAGAATACATATACCTGACGGGATGAATCCGTTTCCTATGAAGATAGTTGTCCCGAATTGTACCGAATTTACACTGAGTGTCCCCGAGAGTTTATACACTGTCCCGGCTGTCCAGATTTTTTTTATCGAAGTCCCGCTACTTAGCAGAGGGGCTTCTAGACAACGTGTGGGAGTTACTTTTTTTTTTTTTTTTGCGTTCCTGCAAGGCTTAAAATAACGGAGCTCGATGTTGAAGAGCAGTTGGGAGATATTGGACTTTGCGGCAAAACGATCGCTCGTTTTTTTTTTTTTTGTTTTTTTTATCCTAATTGTCTCTGTAGAAATGGAGCGATCATTCTAAGACTTCAAGAATTTACTAACGGAGAAAAGTCACATTCTGAGCAAACAAGCTGGAATTGTCTCTGACCATGCCCTTCAGCCCATGAGAATAGACTGCAGTGTTGGTGATACAGAGCAAGTTGGAATGCTGCATGTGATGCTGATAAAAGAAGTTTGAGTATAATCGGAAACAGGTACGTTGCCCCGGAAACTGTCCAGACTTTTTATTGTTTCCTTCCCCGGTTTTCTCCTGATTTCAGCAATTCTTTTGTCCCTCTAATCCCAGCTCTAGTAAAGACCGTCTATTGTTCGTCTAAAGCTCGTTGTGCTGTTATGAGGCTGAAGGCTACACATTTGCTTTTGGTCAACGCCAAGTTAGAAATTTTAGTTGTCGCTTCTACGCTAATTTGGTTATCAGGGCTGGCTGTAGAGTCATTAAAAAGTATTGTATGAAGAAATGTATGTTGGAAAATTGCATTTCGAATAAACTGCGTGGAAGTTACCATTTTGCGCATGGACATGAACCGCTTTAAAGCATGTCTAGGTGCTCGTATAACGTTAGGAGAATGTGGTTAACAGTCAGTTTCTGCGGCACAAAATTTAAATTTAAATAAAACTGGAGGAAACCTAAGTAAATTTTTGCTCTTAACTATTAAAATAAAATAAAATGTAAATTTTATCATTCACGCCTCGGCTCCTATAGGCCAATAGTTTGAAATTGGCCAACGTATGTAAAACAATAATATAATAATTATAGTACCTCATACTACATCACCATTTTATAATGAAATTATCATTATTATTAAGAAATAACCAATCACAGTAAAAAGAAAAAAAAAAGGAAAGATAAACGCGGCACAATTGTGACACCCATCTAGCTGGTTTTGTCTGCTAATAGCACACCTTCGCTTTCCGCTTTTTGATTTTTAGGTATTGGTTTAACTGAACTTGGGCACCGTTTCATTTTCTGGTAAGTTTATACAGTGCGCTCTGGTTCCAGCCAAGTAGTCCGGCCACGCCCCCGACTTCTTGACCTTAGTGAACGGTTATAATGGAAGACTAGGAACTGATAAAAGTTAAGGGTACTGAGAAAGAACGGTGAAAATGTACCTGATGCGGTACAGGCACGGGCGCCGTACTTGCAGCGTTATTCCTGTAAATATTGTCAGACTGTACAGATTTGGCATTCTCCTCCGTGCATCACTGTGGAGAAGCCTACTTTCAGTATACTCATTATATTGTGAACCCTATTTTCTACGATAAGAGTCGTCAGCCGTGCAGGCTGCTGTGTACAGTGCAACTTATCTGCAAGAATACCCTCTCCGTTTTTGCTTACGTTGCGCATTACATTTAAAAAGGAAAAAGTATATGAGAAAGAAAAATGAGCCCTGACGGTACAATTTCTACCGCTACTACTCCAATCATGATATACATAGCATGGTGCATGTTGTGCAAGGGATGTTACTGTAGGTCTTAGCATGTCATTCTGCTCGGGAATTTTCACCGAGGCAGCAACATTGTTCTGCGAGGTGCAGCCTCAGTTAACTGTGTTGTACCGAATTTTGTTGAGGGTGCCTATACACAATAAAAACATGAATTTCTATGGAAGATGTGCTTTTTTGAGCAACTGGACTACATATCTCATAAGCGCCAAGATTTTATTTTGAACCTCTGACGCCTCAATCCTTTTTCTTCCTTGATTCTCTCGTCGTCGTTTTTATGAAATTTGCAACTCTTTTTTTTTTTTTCCTTTTTTTTTTTGACGATAGAAACTTCACTTGAGAACCAAAGAACAAATCAAATGATTCGACAACCCAAATACGTCTTATTGAAATATTCCCACTGCTTTGCACGTGCAAGGTTTTTATCTTATTTGAAGGGTGACAGTGACGAAACTGCGACCTAGATATATCACAGCGGAATACAGCGTCTTCCAT
>JARGYV010098798.1:0-13261 GCA_029532675.1 Ornithodoros moubata
CCACTACACTCCGCTGCCTCGAGACTGCTTTGCACTCCGCCGTTTTAGAACCCTCGGATGAACTTTGCTGGAATCTGAGGGAACATCATTGTTTGTGGAGGACACATTGCTAGCTGGGATGTCGGAACCTCGAGTTCGATTTTCTGCTGGCTCCCTTAGATGAGGCGGTATCACAGATTCTTTCACGTACACCATCTTAGTGTTTGTCACTTCACAGTCTATTTGCATGAAGGCTACGTGTTCCTTGGAATGACCTACAGATTCTGCAACATACACACCACTACATTGTCAGTAGGAGGCACATATAAATTAAGCAAAAGTATGTAAGAAAGACAGCATACCATTGAGCATCATAGCAGGCATCACAAGAGACATTTTGGGCCTACTGGTGCGATTCTGAGGTACAGGTGAGAGCAGGAAATGATCCTGTAAATTAAGAGAATGGTAAATCAATTAAATGTAATTAAGAGATACCCAAGTTCGAGACAACCAATAAGGGATCAAAGCAGAAGACATGCAAGACCTCAACTGAATAAGTCATGTACCCAAGACTTTCTATAACAATAGAGCACAGTAATAATACTAGCCCCAGAAAAGGAGACGAAGTAGAAGGTATCATCCCTTCTGTCAATAGCTTGATAAAATTCTTTGTAATTAAGATGTGAAGATTTGTACAGCTGTAGGTAGTTCTGACCCTTGTGGGCATGCCTGCAATGAATAAGTTGTGACAGTTAACATTACTATAGCGCTTGTTTCGGAAGCAAAGGTAATGTGACATAAGGATTGCTTTAAAAGCTCACCAATCTGTAGCGTAAACAGTTCTATATGCCCACGTCCAAAGCTTGGGCTTTACAGATGATGGCTTCACAGGCCTCGGTAACCTTAGCTTTTGTTGTTGTTTACGCCTCAGACTCTCTGTCTCAACTCTAAGCACAAATCCCCTGAGCTCAGTTTCAAGCCTGCATAAAAGGCTTAAATGCAGCGGCTCTTCTTCCAAGGGAAAATATGCAAGAGCAATAGAAACTTACCTGCGAGACTCCGTTTGGTTAATGTAAGTGGGACATTTTGATGACGCATTTACATGAGATCCATGCAAGCCATCTAGAAATTCGCTGGCTGAAGCAGCTAGATCGGACTGTGAAGGAATGTCAGGTCCGTAGGAGTTGTCGTCTGATGACACCTCTGATTGTGACCACAGAAGGGACCGTCCCAAACGATGCTGGTGTAATGGTAATGAGACTCTACCTCCTGTAGGAGTCTGTCCTGCTCCTGACAGTATGACACTGGACAAAGGTATGACATGAATGCTTGAGGATGAGATCGACATGTCTGGTCACAAATCCTGCCTGTTGTTAGCCAGGCAATGCAAAAAAAAATAAGAAGAAAATACTGTAATAATCTGCATATAGTAAGATTTTTTTGTCTTTCACCGTGCCATAATAACCGTCATACTATATCCAGAACGCCAATCTCACTTCCCGTGTTTTTTTTTTTTCTTCTCTCTCTCTCTCTCTCGTTTGCATTCCCCACCATATTCAAGGCTCTAAACTACAAAACGAAACCTGTGCTCGCGGCGCCGACAGGCTCTTTTGCACACGTGTGGACATTTGGCCTTTCCCTCATTTATGAGTGTCGTGTGCATTGCTTTCTCCGACTGTCGCCTCCCCAATCGGGCACCGTTTTGCCGTATGAAACGCCACCACCAGTGAACTCATTGTCCATTCATTTAACAGGTGCGAAATGAAAAAAGCTCTTGACGGCAGAGTGGATGACTTATCAGTGGCAGGAACTCTTGGACAACACAATGCCTGAGGAAAGCGACCTGACAATGAGTAAGCACAACACTAGTAACAATAGTGAGCATAGTTGCATGTAACATGTCTGGAAGCGACTATATTTGTTATTCACACCATACGTAGATGATAAGTCGTTGTTTGCTTTTTTTGTTTGTTTGTTTGTTTGTTTCCTAGCTCAGAAGTCATGCCTCACAATATTTTTGAGTTCGTATTATTCGCGGGCTTTTGCGACAGACACAATGGAATTAGCCATATGGCTACGCATCAGAAACACTGTTCTGGTGTTAGACAGAAAAATGTGCGCACAAAGTGCTACAATCAGACGTTTGACGTTTGTCATGAACTTGAGACTGAAGTTCTGAGTTCAGCAGGCTTTACCTTAACGCAGTCGTGGAGGTAATGTTGTTGGCTTGCCATAATTGGCTGTATAAAGCTAACCATTGCTTGCCACATCATAAAAAGAGTTCAACAGAAATGTATAGTACCTTACCTAATAGGTGCTATATTCAGGGATAACATAAATACTACAGCTAAAAGGGCTGTTGTTTTCTTCAGCGATCCAGATGCAGGTAGTTTCTTCTGACCTAAACACTGCAAGAGAAGGAGTAAAAAGAAAAAAATCAATAAGAAACACATAAAAGACAGCATTTCTTGACTTGTTCACCTTGTAGCAAGTGAAAGCACCCTGTAAAGCAAGTGAAAGTGTTCGTATAAAATTTTATAGAACGATAGTCTTTCCTACATTTAGATTGGCTCTCAAGCATCACTCTTTGTAATTCAATTGATGTTTTGCACCTTTGAACCTGGGCAACCCTGTACATGTTAGCACATTTGAACTTTACAAGAATTGTAACCCCTAACGCAAGGCTGCGTTTTTGCTGTCAACTTGCAACTGCCATGAGATACCCACTAGTTTAGCTGATAAAATGCATGCTGGAGTATGTTTAGTGTTGCTTAATATTATCTTTTTAATCAAAAATTAACTGTAATGGCATGGTTTAAACAGACAACCGTGTACTTTTGACTAACCTCTGCCTCTAGTTGAGCTACTCGATGCCTAAGTCGCATGTTTTCTTCTCGTAGCCTAGAGTTCTGGTTGTTGAGGTCTCTAACTTGGAGTTCTAGCTTCTGTACATACTAGGAAGCACAAAAAGTGAACCCAGTTTAGCAACAACCCATCAAGCCTCTTGAGACAAGCGTACTTCTTTTCTCTTTCGTCGAGACAGGCATGCGGACTCTCTGTTTTTGATCATCCTTTGCTGTCTCTTTAATGCCTTATTCTGAAAGAAGGAAACCATGTGAAAAGCAGCTTCTAACTTTACATACCACAGCAGTGAAATGTGCAACTCACATCAGTGTGCTGAAACAAAGGATTTGTGTTTCCCAGAAGGACCTTGTGAGCCTTCGGAATAGTAACAGGTTCTGTCTTGATAGTTGCCTTTACAACAGGCACTTTCGCCCCCCTTATGACAGGCAGGGATGTAGCTGCAGGCACGACAGCTGGGCTAGGCTTTGGAGCCACAGGAGTTGTCTTGAGTGTGAGCACCCCTCTGGTCGTCAGCTGAGCAAACTCTTCGGCAGTCAACATCAATGTCTGGGTTCCCCCTTATTACGTGGAAAGAAAGAGCTGGTGTAAGATCAGACAAGCAGGCTACAAGCCTATACTTCTGACAACCACTTTCTACTATCAATTAGCAGAACAGGTAAAAGAAGTTAAATGCTATCTCACAGGTCCGCAACTGCAGTACAATGTGATCAGTGTAATATATCTCTGCTCTAATAGTTTCTGCTGGAAGCAAGATGCCTCAGGCACAAACTGTGCCAAATATTGGCTGCTACAAACCTGAGGGATATTGCTTCAACTTGTGCTCTAGTTGGTTCACTGCATCCCTTCTTAATACCCTACCATACCTTCAGCTTTTTCTTTTTTTATGTTTCATATCTTGTCCACCTATCTAGACACGGTACTTCTAAATTGGCTATTTATAAATCCCAGGAAGCCATAAGAGAATATGCAACACTACACGAAATTAAGTGATAGCAATGAGTCCTCAATGCTTTAAGAATATGAGTGTTGTGTAGAAGGCTGAGAAGCAAACGTAGTGTGCCCACAAATTAGTAACAACCTTTAGTGTTTGTGGTACTGATACGATTCTTGCACAATGTTGCACTTTTTGCTTGATGTGCCTTAAAAGCAAAAAGCGAATACTTTATAACATAGAGATATTGATACACACCAGCATCCATGACTGTGCCTTGTGGTGCAGAGGTTCCACCATTGACAACTGTAGACACGAGTGGCTGTGTGAGTGACACTGGGGTGAAAGGCACAGTACTTGAGGCAACTATTTCCATGGGTTCTGTCGTTACAGTGACTGTAACCGCAGGACTGTCTAGGAAGTGGTGAGGAGGGGAGCTGGAGCCGATCTCATTTGGAGGCGTGTCTGGTGGGGTTTCAGGTACTGAACCCTCACCAGCAGATGCTACTCCCTCATGAGCTGCACCTGCTTGCTCTACCATGCTTACCTGCAATGCACAAGACACAACGACTCTAACAAGACACACCTAACTATCGACGCACAAAATGAAATGCCACTGCTAAAATCAATTTATTTTTGGCACGTAAACTATTAGCACCTCCTGTAAGAAGAGGCCCTGTGTACAGACTTGACTGCATGTGGCAGTATTTAAGGGATGCTTCACTGAAGAAATTGTTGGAGCCTTTCATCATTGCGTGTGTATCGAGACTGGTTCAGTATATCATCTCATTTTCGTTCGGGGTTTTCTCATCAATTATATGGCTCGTTTTCACTCTTTTAAGTATCACAAAAAGGGGCCCATTATTTCTCTCTGTTAATGTTTGCTAGCTGAAGCTTGGTGTATACCCACTCAAACAGCATACATACATCGTTAAGAAATAAATCGGGGTCTGGAAAACTGCAGGAAGACTGTGTTGAAGAACCTGGAGAAGACGGCTCCATCTTGATGCTGATGTCATCCAGATCTGGCAGGCTCATAGAGTCTGGAAGGCTGATAGAGTCTAATGGCAGGCTTTTGTCAAAGAAGCTCAGGCTGTCAGTCGGGCTCAAGTCCTGTACAAGATTGAGTCAAATACTGAAAGAAGTGTCCTTGACAGGGGTCTACAATATACTTACCCGAAGCAGGGCTTCATATACACCGTCCTCACTCAGCTCTTTAAAAACTGTAATAGGATTTACAAGATTACACAAAAGACATATATCTGATCTCAATAACTCAAACACTCCGTGCATATCATTAGTTACTAAAATATCTCTGAAAATTCTGTGTTTATAACTGGTATCATCTTTGTGTAACTTGCCCCAATACCCAACGGAGCAAACACCGAATGTTGTATGTGTAAATGTTGCTGGGAATTTTACAGCTGTAAAGCTCTTAGTTTCCATTCTTGTTCTTCTCTCTTCCTTTTTAGTGCCCAAAACATAAAACATGTCAAGAAACATGTGTTCACGCTTCAAGCAATCGTAGCTCGCCCCTTTTGTCTGAGTGGGTGCATGTAGAAAAGGTAGCAAATTTGTTTTGCCTTTTTTTATTTATTTATTTATTTATTGTTATGTAAACTTTATGTGCTGAATGTTTCTGGGCGTGAAGTCACTTCCTTTGCCACAATGTCACGGATGGAATGTCGCAGCCCTTTCACTTCATGTTTCACTTCACACAGAGACTTCATGTTTGCTTTTACTGTGCTGCTCTCAAGTGGTCCAAAAATAGCGTTGTAGTATCTGGTACCATGCACCACAACACTCGGCTGCTCAGCTGCTACACTGCTGAACACCTGCTGGCATGTAGTGTGCTATTGAAATGTTTGCCATATCACTGGGTATGAATGAACGACAAATTTTTACTAAACATGGGTGAAGGCACTGTTGAGGTTCATGGTTGAAACATATCACACAATATATCTAAACTAGTTCATTTTTTTTTTTTACAACCAATCGTGCCACGGATCGACCGTAACTCATGACACTTGATCAAAGCTGTAGAGCTGCAGCACATAAATGCTTACATATGCTGCAGCCGGCTGCTGCACTTGCATACTACTCTAAGATAGCTCATTTTGACATAAATGTCACTATCCATTACTGTTTGGCATTTGGTGCATGTCTTTATCGTTCAACACAGTAATCGTGGTATGTAGCGTATTGCACTGGTATAACTAATAAGTACCCGCCTCCGTGAGACCCTGTATTACAGTATTTATTTCGCGATACTAAAAATAGTTACGACTTTATGACCAGATAAACGTTGAGAAACTGGATAACCACTACATGCTTTTAAAACTAAAAATAAAAGAGCAAAGCGCTGATTTGTCTATTTTGTATCGTAGCAACGTGGACACACACCGGCACGGTATGAATTTTCATGAGTGGCGCTTTCCATTCATCGTCTTTGCAATTTTACGCTCTCACGCTGGGAGATTCAAAACTGTGCGGTTATCTTACGATAATGAACCATTTATCTGCACAGCAGTCGTAGAAAGAGAGATCATCGAACCCGTAAACAATGGGTGTGACTTACTAAAATTGTAGTCCTCCTGTGAGAACATGTTGTCAGCTCGAAAGTTAGGGTCGCCGTCCTGCAATACTTCCATAGTTTGTGTGATCAAAGGTGCACACTGGCACGGCAATCACGGAACAGCTGCTTTAAATTGCGAGAGTATAGGGTGATAAACCATAGCGAGCAACTCGTAACGCTGAGAGCACATCACCGTAGTCACATCATGGACGCTTCCTGTAGTTCGGAATA
Source organism: Ornithodoros moubata (assembly GCA_029532675.1). NCBI lineage: Eukaryota > Metazoa > Arthropoda > Arachnida > Ixodida > Argasidae > Ornithodoros > Ornithodoros moubata. Next base: position 6,582 of record JARGYV010098798.1, read on the forward strand.
CATATGAATAGAAGAGAGGGCGCCCTTGCAGCGCTATGAAATTTCGCTAGGAAGGCTTCGATCGCTCCGAGGCGCAGGCAGCACAGGTGCGATCATAATTTTATTACATATGGTCTTTTTAACTACGGTAGCATTTACGTAATTCCGTAATGTTTCTCTTGTAAAGTCTACGACATAACCCCAAGAACGTGACCTGTAGTGGATGTGTTGTGCTAACGGCGAGGAAGTAGTCAAGTGACTTTCGCCTTTTCCTTTCACTTTCTTCCGGAGAAGTTTGAAGGCATTTTCGCGTCTGCTTCTTTTCGTAATTGAACTTATGCGTTCTCTTTTAAATCGCGCATTCAGCGTTAAAAGTCCTGGAACTGATTCAGTAAGTAGACAGAAATGAGGTTAGAAATTGTACATTGTCTTCGAATTGTCTGTCACATTTCGGTGCATTAGATATTTCCCTTAGTTAAGATGAAGTACAGCAAGAAAACAGTTGCTGAAAATAGCAGAAAAATGCTACGCGTTTTACGCACTTTTTCTTTTTTATAGATATGTGATGACATATTTTTACTAGAATATTTCGTTATGTACTTGCGTTCTTCTCAATTTTTGTATGTTCAGTCGACTTGCAGCCCTGACAAGATTTTTCGGTGCGCTATTTTACGACCGCATAATAAAGATACACCACCACGTACTCACGAGGTCAAACGGTTTCCTCCAACGGCTAGTATTTATTTCACTGCACTATTTTAAAGATCGCGTTTACGTATGTATGGTTCATGCCTCCAAACAGCATTGGAAGTGAAGATTTGTCGAAAGCAATAAGCATAACTCACAAGTGACATGCCATGCACTTTTCTTCCTGCAATCTCACTTTTTATTTTCATTTAATCACAATCATAAGAATGATGAAACATAAATATTAATGAGGTAGCTTGAGTACTATATGTAATCCTCACAGTATCCATTAAACTTCAGAAGTATCATCACTGTGTGTGTCCAAACGCGACCATGACAAACGAGTGATCCTTACCCGTGATGGAGTTTCTGAACCATTCCTGTGCCCCCAATGAAACATTATGCTATTTGGAGTTGTACAGTCAGTTTCATGCCTTCGGTTACTGTTCTGTTTTCTTCGGTTTTTGTGTTGAAAGTGCTGCACAGGAATTAGACGAAAAGCCAAGACAAGTGAAGCAGTTGCAAGCAGCAGAATGCTTCCCACAGTGATGTACACTACAGAAAGAGGACTTGTTGGTACTGGACTCTGGCCATGTCCTGCTGGCTGTGTGGAACCTGCAACTAGGAATCCGAGCATGTTGGTTCCATTAAAACTAGTGGTAAGCGACCGACGGCTTCGATGAACTTTTAGGTGTGAACTTGCCAGTGGGATGATTCTGTACAGAATTTGGAGGTACCATTTGATTCCTGGAGTGATCTGCAGGGTAGCCAAGTAAGTACCTCATCGCTGGTAGCATTGCAGTTCTTAGGAAACTTTACCTGGTACAGTGGATCTACCCTTATGGAAAACCCATCTGTTGCGGAGTCTTCTCTATGGCCCTCCGTCACAATGTCTGCAGCGAACCTGGCATCAAATTTCACTCCTCTGACAGACGCCTGGATGATGTCTGGATTAAAGCGATCCTGCAGGTAAACTTGCATTGTTCACTGTACCACAACAAAGGTGAATCATATTTAAAATTTCTTTGATCAAAAAGAAAAACAGTAATCGAAGAGTGATTTACGCGAACAGAACCAGTTACTAGCTACTTGCATTGAATCTCTGTTTAAGACGCGTGTAGAAGATGTGGCTTCCATGCTTTACGATTGGTGCCAGAATTTCTTATGATTTTTTTTTTTTTTTTTTTTTCTCCCTGGGCTATTGCAAACAACAAAACCACACAGATATGTCAACTGCATCACTCACTTCAGTTACACCCGGATCATCACAGTCTACCACTTTCTCAGAGTTGACATCTCAACACTAGGATCAACATTGGAAAAAACAATCAGGTAATCATACCAGTTGAGTTATTTGTGATCAGTCAATCAATTACTCAGTAGCAGATCACAACATTTAGTTGAGCTTACTTTTAGTTAGCCACATAGAATGCTTTATGCTTTGTTTTTTATGTGCATAAGCCGATTTTCACAACATCATCAGACAAGTGTCTGCACACAACAAACCACAAGCGTTTTATCTGGAATCCCAGTTACACACGCACCAAGATTAAAAATCTATGCTGAAGGTCTGGTCCGGGTTGGATGCATCCGTATGCTGGACCTTTCCTTAGAACCTCTCCAGTAGGGTCGAATGTTGGTGTGAATCCCAACTTGCCAGCACATAAAAAGACTTGGTCGATGCGGATAGCACCAATGGGGTCTTCTGATGGGTCCCACTGCACTCTTCCGTAGATTACTTCACCTAGAGGTACAACTATGAGTAAGCTATAAGCCCATATATGACGTCTGAAGCAGTGTGCGATCACCTTTAAAGAATACATTGCGCTCGTCATCTCCTGATTCAGCGTCATAGTCAAGACCCCTTGGTGCAGCAAGAAAGCTTTCCAAACTGCTGAACAGCTGGAAATTTGTGTTCATGCTGTATATTTGAGGTGCAGGAAGTCTGGCTTGGGAAAGTGCCACAGGAACTTCAAACCTGGGAAGTGGTAGAATGGGTAACAGGTAACATACCAGACAGCATCAAATACACTTGACAATTTTGTTTACTTCTTGTAAAGATGTGCTGCTCTGAACTTGTGTTCCTGGAACTGCTATTGCCTTCTACACTTAGAAGATCTGTGACCATATGTCCCTCCACCTTTATATTTGTGGTATATATGTGTAATATGGTATATATGTAAATATATGTGGCTATATTTTGGTGTATATACTAGTGGTCCTGTAGATAAAGCAAAGCATTTTGTTTTCATTGTGAAGCTAATAACTAATTGCTGTATTTTACTTTCACATTCGGCTTTTCTTGCTTCCCGATTCACAGCGAAGCAATAGATAACCCTAAGCTGTCTAGAGTTATCTCTCTCTATCTAAGGTCTACAGCTCTTTGGTAGTGTCATAGTGAACACATTCTGGAAATTTCAATAATTGGGCTCTTGTCAGGATATACTGAAGTTGGGTACTGTCCCCTCTACCCCTTCCTACTTTGTCTTCAAAATGAAGGCTGCGTTAGGGGATGTAGAGGCAGCAAGCCCTGAACCATTCTATTTCTGTACCTATTAGTGTCAATGTTTTTTTTTTTTTTTGTTATTGTTCATGGCGACATAATTAGCTTACCGGATCGGTGGATGAGGGTCGCAAGCCTCTTCTGTACCAGGTGAATACACATGACCATCACCAACGACACACGGTACCAGAAAGAGCGTGTAGTTTCCTCTGTAGTCCTGCACGGAAATGTATACAGCATGTGTTGTAAAACAACTACAGAAAACAGCAGGGCGCCTAACCTTCACACTGTGAGTAGAAGTCGCTCTCCAGATCTGCGTAGGAAAGTCAAATGTACGCTCACTCCAAATCAAAGTCAGGTTGAAGGTCACAGGTTGTCCTTCAGGTGCGACGACATGACTCACAATACCCGGCAGCAATGGGTGCTTTAATACAAAGTGACCTACAAGAATGTAAGTTTTCCTCACAAATTAAACTAGCAAGATTTGGTATTACCATGAAAGTTTGCCCTGGAAGCAATATGCATTGTAAGGCTTCCTTCTTGGCTTAACATAAAGCGTTTGACAAAGACACGGCCTTCCGGCAGATGCTCTGTTTGGAGACTCTGTGCCCAATGGACACTGTTGTAGGAGAAAGAAATTTCTAGCTGAAGGTGGTGCTCTTCAGACCTCCATTGACCGACTTCTTGGGGATACACTTTAGCAACATAAAGGGGCACATGCACAGTCAGAGCTTTTCGGCCTGCCTCTTGTACCTGACGGGCAAATAAGCTGTATTATGCTCTGAGAACTGTGAGGGGTACATGCTACTTGCACAGTGGCTCCAGGCCATTATGAGTGCTGACCTTCTGGTTGTCCTGTATAGATGCGCCGCAGTAGTCAGAGATATATTTGACGGGAATTGTAGCAGAAAATGTCCAAAGGCATTTATTTAGGTCCAGGTGCCGATACATATCAACTGCAGCATTGCCTCGCATACTCTTGTCCATTTCATGTGAACTGGGTCGTACAGAACTCACACTTTGATTGTCATCTGTGCAACAAAAGCTCATCACAGATTCATGAATTACGCACAACATTATAACTAGTGCCATATGCGTCACATACCCTTTTGACTTAAGAAAGTCAATTCACTTGGTAACTGTGCTGATGATTGTGGAATATTCGAACAAACGTGTTGGCTCTGCAAAACCGTGTTGGTAAGCAGGTCCTCCACGTTATGCAAAGGGTGCGTCGAAACCAATGGGAACATCGAATCCTTCGGAGATAAATGTGGGCTCAGTATAAAAAGCAAGCACAGAACATAAAATAAATTAACCTGTCAAGTCATACCAAATGGGGAACATCCACTTGAATCTTTAACCTGTTGGGCTGGGTACGTGAGCCATTGTAGTAGTGCATAGTTGCGGTGAATGGTTCGAAGTTGCCCTCAAAATTTCTGCACATGCCTGCATACGAAGAATTGAGGTTACACCTGGCACTAAAATTGGTTGTGCTTTTGGTCCACCTTTACGATCGCTGATAGTTACTTCAGTGCTGAACAGCCGGGGACCCTCCATCTCGGAGCTTTCCTTGCAGAACCGAACAGCGCATCGTAAGACCATTCCACCGGTGAAGAACACTGGGTCGAGAACCTAGGAAGCAATTTTAAATTCCTGTTCTATGACCTTCGTACACAATGAGAGTCTATGCATTGGTTTTTATATTTTGTGTGTACCTGCTGATGTGTGTTGGCAAATGGCACAGAATGTGTGATGCGCTTGAAAAGATGGGGCTGGGAAGTAGTAGACGCTTCCCATTCGTACATGGACTGTATGTTACCATTACAAAGTCCAGTGCAGGCCTTCTTTGAGTAAGATGGGTGATGCTTGTTGCAAGGCTGTAGATGAAAAAGAATTGTCAGAATTTTTTATTTTCATTATGTTTTATTGCCACTAGGGTTTTTCCAGAAGACGAGGGCAACATGTCTTGTGAGCACATTTAAATAGCACTTTTGCACTGGCATGTATAAACATCACCAAATCATCACTATCTTGAATGCTGTGGATACAATGATGGTTTATTTGTCTTATGTTGATGTGGAGCTCATATGTACCCACATGAGTGATATATGATTCCATGTGTGAGACAAACAGTTTCTAAAATTAGCCAACGATTTTGAACAAAATGTTTTTTTTAATTTTTGCTGCTACCTACCCAGGGCAATTGAAAAGCAAATGTGGGCTCTTTACAAATCCCACAAATTCGTTAGTATAGGCCACTTACAGAGACACACACAACGGGGAAGCCTGGAGGAGGTTGCTCTTGACCACTGTCCGGGGGGTTGTCATACTGCAACAACGACAAGATCTGCAAAAGAAAAAAATGCAACTAACACCCTCAAAATGCATGAAATGCAAAATGCATTTGCAATGACCATAATCAACTAGAATGAGCAACTGTTGCCCTCACCAGAGGTTTTGCGAGTACAGCTTGCAGTTTCTGTGACCCAGCAGTGTGTTTGAAGATAGATTCATGGAGAGCAGGAGAAATACTGGTTGCTTCCAAGATACGGCTAACGTTCTTGTTTTGACTTGGCTCACGGTTCACTGCTCAACAAACTTCTCATTTTAAAATGACGATAATGAAGTAAATTTTGCCACTAGAGAAAATCAGCATCAATAAAATCGACTGCAAATTAGACTGCGGACATCACCGTTATTGTTTCTAAAATGGTACCTGTAGGTAGCTCTGTACGTTTCAAAGTCATTTCCTTGTTGATCATCTTGATCGTGTGGGAGTTTGTCTCAACCTTATAGAAAGGATGAACCAATGAACAAAAAATATCACACCTTGTTTCCTCTTCACTGTATGAGTGCACCAATCAAATCATTATGATTTTGGCAATAACACATGAAGTAAATAAATCAGATGAAAAGAAATTTGAGAATTGTAGTTGCACGTATTTGCAAACTTTCCCCCTAATGTAAAGCATCTGATTCAACAGACTTACCGGGGATGCAGGTGATGGTGGAGTTCCTTGTGTTGAGTGTGGTGTCATTGGTGTGGATGGTGTCATACCTGCTATGTGTGGAAATCTGAATGAGCGCTATAGATGCAGAGGACTGAAATTCAGGAATTAACTACATATAATAAGTGAGCAAAGTTTGAAGCTATAACAACAAATTGAATTGATTTAGCTGAGTGTTCTATGCAGGACTTTGTATTACTTTCACCGTGCATGTAATGTTACACACTAACAACTTTTGATGCCTAATTATATCCTACTGACAATTACAAGGTACTCAAGTTAAGTTTGTTGCCCTCACACTGAATATTACTTATCGCAGTAACATTGCTAACTGTAAATGATAGATGCCACGATTATCTAAGACAGCACATACACGCAGGCAATACTGATTGACAGCCAGTTGTTGATCCACTTTTTCATTGGTTCAAACTTTTGTTTTTTCTTTGTTGACTTCTCTTTAGCCTTTCAAAACACTACTTTCGATGGCAGTTCAGATCATGGCT